>OZ018326.1:36217700-36505200 GCA_963969495.1 Ceratothoa steindachneri | reverse complement strand
TCAAAGAATTGACGGATACATTTTTGTACAAGCGAGGGCTGGAAACAATTCCTTTGAAAATAACCCATGAGAAAACTGAATTCAGAATGAACAAGAAAATAATCAGATGAAAGCTGAAAGCCACGGTGAAGGAGGGTTTTGATGTTGTTGATCTTATAAGAAATATCACAAAAACTGTAAAAGTTCATGCCGAGACCAGAAAAGGAGGATTTACGATAGACGGAAGTAGTGAAGTTGGGCGAGGAGCGTGATATGAGAAAATCCAGAAATGGTAATTTTCCATCTTTTTCTTTATCAATTGTGAATTTTATATTTGAATGGCGATGATTCAAATATTCAAAGAATGAAAGAGACTGTTGTTCTGTTTTAAATATTAGAACCGTATCGTCAACAAAACGACGGTAAAATATCGGTTTCAAATCAGGAGGGCATTCTCGCAAAGCAACTTCTTCGAAGTTGGACATAAAAATGTCAGCAAGAAGAGGACCCATGGGGGAACCCATTCCAACACCATCAACTTGTTGATAGATGGAGTTGTTAAACAGAAAACAGTTGTCTCTAATGGTTAGTTCAAGAAGAGTCCGTAAAAGCGACGGTGTGAATTTATGAAAGGTCGAATCCGCTTCGGCCATACGAATCGCTCATGTAGACGTGCAAAGTCGGGGTCACCCAAAGTATGTGTAAATTGCTCCAAGGTCGCACACGATAAGTCCAAATCGTATGTGGCCAAGTGTGTCAATTGCGGAGAGCCGTACCCTGCTTCTTCGAAGCAATGTGGTGCATATCTCCTGGAGAAAGAAATCCTGGCCGTTCAGGCCCAGGATAGACTCTCATTCCGCGAGGTTAAGGACTTAGTCCTGGCGCGCCCGGCTCTGCCTGGGACGTCATATGCCTCAGTAGCTAGAAAGGCACCCTCTGCGCCTGGCCCATCCAGGCCAACGAGCACGGTTGTTTCCGCGCCCATTCGGAGCCCTTCTGCGGGCTCTACCCAACCCGGCTTCTCCCCTGGTAAAGCTGGCGGCAAAAAGGGTTCATACCCAGCCCCGGCTAAAACCAGGGCTCCCCCCTCTTCCTCCAGCATGACGGTTTCCCGCAGGGCGAAACGGCCACGCGCCTTCACCGAGTCGTTAGACTCACAGGAGGCAACACCCCTGAAGATGGTCGCTAGGCCATCTTCGGGGGTTCCTGAAGCTGTCCCCCGAAAGGAGGACAGCAACAAAGGAACTTCGGCTCCTTCGCCCACGCCCCGAGGTGGAGCGAGTGGCTCGGAGACGGTGGTTCCTCGAAAAGAGGCCCCTCCGCCTCCGAAGCCGCAGCGCCCGCCTAAGGTTTCGAGGCGGAGGGAGGAAAAGACTCGCATGGCGAGCCCAACCTCCCCCAATTAGTCCTCGAAGGTGACAGCGCCTCCAGCGCTTTGTCCGGCCAACAGCGCCCGGGGTTCTGCCCCCGGGAAGCGTATGGCCATTCCCGTGAGGGTCTTCAATTCGAGGAGGGCCCCCGCGTCTCCTCCGAGCTAGGCCGGAGGGCATATTCCTTCAATGGAATTGCCGTGGACTCCGGGCCAACTGGGAGGAGCTGCGGAGGCTCGCCTCGTCCCGCTCCCCGTTAGCTATTTTTTTGCAGGAGACCATGCTAGGCGCGTGCCCCCTGCCCGCCCTGCCGGGGTACAAGGGTGTTGCGACCCCACCACCGCGGGATGGCCGGGCTGGGGGATGCGCGGTTTACACCCGGCATGATGTCTCCATTCTTTCTTTCTCTTTAGATACCTCCTTTTTGGCAGTGGCTGCGCAGCTGCACCTGAATAGGAGGTATAATATCATTTCTGCGTACATTTAACCGTAAGCTGACTTCGACGCAGGGGACTTCCGCCGCGTCGTGGCACGGTTGCCGAGGCCCTATCTCTTGCTTGGAGATCTGAACGGCAGGCATCCTCTCTGGGGAGATTACTCCATGAATCCCAGGAGACAAGTCCTTGCCGATCTGATCGAAGAGCTTGAGATGGGTGTCCTAAACGTGGATGAGTTTACGCATCACTGTCCGAGAACCGCTTCATTTTCTTGCCTTGACCTATCTTTGTGCTCTTCGGATGCACAGCCTGATTTTGATTTGGGGCTGGTCGATGACCTCCATGGTAGTGATCATTTTCCCATTCAAATATCATTTTCAAGGCAACTGCCGCCTAAGAGACCACCTTGGTGGTGCTTGGCGCGGGCGCAGGGGCCTGCATTTCAGGAAATGACCTAATTCTCTATCTCAGTCGAGGAGTTTAGGTCGGTAGATGAGGCCGTTGAGTTCTTCTCCGGCAACCTCATCGCCGTGGGCCTGACTACTATTCCTAGGACGTCTGGCCGTTTTGCACGCCGACCACTCCCATGGTGGTCGGCCGAGTGTGAGACGGCCCTCAAACAGAAGCGTTATACCTACATGCGCTATAAGCGCCACCCGAACGATTTCACTGTCGCTGAATTTCTTGGGGCTAGGGCTAGGTTCCGGTATATTTCGAAGCACGCCTGCCGCTCTTCTTGGCGGGCATACGTGTCTTCACTTAACGGGAAGACCCCTTTAGCTAAGGTGTGGAAGCGAGTTCAAAGGATTCAAGGCAAGTTCTCACAGGACCCATCTCCCGTTCTCTAGGAGAATGGGACTGCATCTCGGACCCCGCGTCCGTGGCGGAATCCTTCGCGACCGCTTTTTCTGCATTCTCTAGCCGTGATGCTGCTCCGCCAGCATTAAATGCACGTCGTGTTTTGCGGAAGGCCGCAGGCTGGACTTTACCTCCAGAGGGGGAGAACACTTCAACGACAAGTTTACTGTAAGCGAGTTGCGTTCCGCTCTCGCTTCGTGTGCGGACACCGCCCATGGTCCAGACGATGTCCCGTACTCCATGCTTCGACATCTAGGTGAGCGGGGCATGGCCTTTCTGTTAGATTTGTTCAAAAGGATCTGGGTGGAAGGTCTTCTCCCAGACTCCTGGCGAATCGCTGCTGTGCTTGCCTTTCGCAAACCGGGGAGAGATCACTCTACTCCGACCGGTTTCCGCCCAATCTCTCTAACCTCTTGCGTGTGCAAGTTGATGGAGAAATTGGTAAATGTTAGATTAGCCTTTTTCCTGGACAGCGGAGGCCATCTGTCTTCCGCACAGTGCGGCTTCCGCAAGTTCCACTCCACGTCGGATGCTCTGCTCCGACTGGAAAATGCCGTCTGCGAGGCTTTCCTTCGTAGACAGCACTACGCCACGGTTTTTTTCGATCTGGAGAAGGCCTATGATACCGCATGGCGATACGGTATCATGGAGACTCTCCACACGATGGGGGCGAGAAGACGCCTCTCAATTTTTATATCTGAATTTTTGCGAGATCGTCGATTCCGCGTACGGGTGGGGGGAGCCCTCTCCGGCCCAAAGGAGCAGGAAGAGGGTATCCCACAGGGAAGTGTCCTCAGTGTCACACTCTTTGCCCTGAGCATCAACGGCATCACCTCGTTGCTTCCGGAAGATGTTCTCGCTATGCTCTACGTGGACGACCTTTCGATCTCTTTTGGCGTGGCCCAGATGCCAACCCTGTTTGTCGACTCCAACAGGCATTAAACCGCGTCTCTCGCAATGCCGAATCGCACAGGTTTCGGTTTTCTTTGGCCAAGACTAAGGTGGTGCACTTCTGCCGCCATCCACGGCTTCACCCCGACCCAGATTTGTTTCTTAAAGGAGGGCGCCTGGATGTGGTTGAGTCGCACCGCTTCCTTGGTCTTGTATTCGACCGACGCCTCACCTGGGAGGCTCATATTCGCAGCCTTAGAGTCTCTTGTACCGCGCCATGGATATTCTCCGTTTCGTGACGTTCAGCGCTTGGGGCGCTGATAGGGCTACTGCCTTACTTTTTTATCGATCCTTTATTCGTTCGAAGCTCGACTACGGATGCGTGTTTTATGCATCCGCAACCCAGCGTTTATTGCGGAAGGTGGATTCGATCCACCACACCGGCCTTCGCCTTGCGACCGGTGCCTTCCGCACTTCCCCCATTGAGAGCCTGTTGGTCGATGCTGGGGAGATGCCACTCGCTCTGCGCCGCGTGCAGTGTATCACTCGACTGTACGCGCGAGCCCGGTGCCTCCCTCAATCGCCAACAGCTCTCACTGCATTCGCAGCTGATCTCGATGGTGCCTATGCCGTCGAGAGACGCCAGTCATACCCTAAGCCTTTTGGGTTTAGGACCAGGAAACTCCTTTGAGAGGTAGATATCGCTCTCGGGCCGGTGGCGCCTCTGGTTTTGCCCAGGACGCCACCCTGGAGGGTACCACATACGCCTCTGCTCCCAAAGCTTGTACTGCGCCGGGAGTATTGCGTTCGACCTTTTTGGAGCACACATCGTGTCACGCTGGAACTGTGCCAGTGTATACGGATGGCTCCAAGTCCCAAGAGGGGGTCGGCTTCCACGCCGTATCCCCTCTGTTTGAAGTCAGCGGGGCTCTACCAGGCGCTGCGTCTGTTTTCACGGCCGAGCTGGTGGCAATACACCACTCGGTACGGGAGATTACGCGACGTGCCCGGTTCGGAGACCAGATTGTGATCTATAGCGACTCACAATGCGCCCTGAGTGCTCTCGGGGCATTGGAATCTCCGCATCCCCTGGTTTGCGATATCCCTGACGCCACGGTTTTGGCGAGCCGGGCAGATGTCGAGATTATCTTCTGCTGGGTTCCTGGACATGTAGGAATTGCGGGGAATGAGCGTGCCGATGAGGGCGCCAAAGAGTCCGCGAGGACTCTGCGACCGTACCAGCGTTTCGCTCTACCTCACACCGACTACATGGCAGGAATACGGGCAGCTCTTCGGACTGCTTGGCAAAGAAGATGGGAGACGGTCGAAGGGAACTTAAAGTTGCGTGCCATTGCGCCGCGACTGTTCCCATGGATCTATCCCCCAATGCCGCGGCGGCTTTAGGTTGCTTTCTGTCGTCTTCGAATCGGACACACTCGTGTGACGCATCGCTACTTGATGGAGCGCTCGCATGCGCCCTATTGCAACGACTGCGTCGTCACCCAGACTGTTCGGCATATTCTTTTCGAATGTCCCAGTCTGAGTGATCTTCGCGCACGCTACCTGTCTCGGTACCGGGATGGGCGGGGTCGCTACCGCCTGTCCCTTGTACTCGGGACGAGTGCGTGCACCATGACTGGTAGACTTATTGACTTTTGGGGGGAGGCCGGCCTTCTCCCTTTCATTTAACCCGGCTTTATTGTTGTTGTTGTTTTTTTTATCGTTTTTGTTATTGCTTTGTTATTGTTATTTCTTTTTATTGTTGTTTCCTGTTGAATTATTTTGAAGTAGCCTAGAACTAGGCTGTTTGTTTACGGCAACTTATGCCTAAGTCGGCAGTCGCCAGATAGCCCCTTAATCCAAAAAAAAAAATAAATCTTGGAAAACTATTAATTAGTGATATGGGTTCCTTCCGTCAAAATTACGTACTTAGCATGGTTATTCTTTTATCGACTATATTATGTAACCTTTTTATGGAATAAT
This sequence comes from Ceratothoa steindachneri, assembly GCA_963969495.1. Classification (NCBI taxonomy): domain Eukaryota; kingdom Metazoa; phylum Arthropoda; class Malacostraca; order Isopoda; family Cymothoidae; genus Ceratothoa; species Ceratothoa steindachneri. The sequence continues at coordinate 36,499,682 of OZ018326.1, read as the reverse complement.
TTGAAGTCACTTTACCCTCTTCTGTTATTTCACATCAAAATTTTGTATGGTTAAGGTATGTCATATCGATTTGGCCTATACAATTTTATATTCATTCGACGCTTTCCTTAAAAATCTTAACGCCCTCCTCCGAGCATCAATTTTGAAGTACTGTAGAATGAGAAAAAGATTTATTGTATAACCTTTCTTGATCTCAAAATTATAAGACTCATTGACCAAATTAGCTTCACTGTGTACCGTAAACAGTAATAGTTTTGTTAAACATCATGATGTTAGCATTAAAAAAGCCGTTGTATCAGGTGTGTTTTTGAGAATACTTAGAATTTGTGATCCTTGCTTTCTAAAAGAGGTGATTACATAGACTCCTGCAGATCCATTGAATTAAATTATCCCCTCCACGTCATCAAAGAGAGCTTATCAAAAGCTTATTATACATACTACTGCCCCAAAGATAAAAACAAAGTAAAACTAATTGTCTATCCATCCCATTTTCTTCCCCTTTCCCACTCAAAGGAGTAAATAAAGTTATTTCTTCTGGTTGAGCTATGTTTACCTACCCATTTTCCATCCTCGAATCTTTAACCAAGTGAGGCATCTGTATATCTAAGAACTGTCCCTCATTCTATATAGGAGAGACTGGGAAAACATTAAAAAAACTAATATACGAAAATAAAGGTTATATCAGGCTGAGCCAGTACTACATCCAGTATTTTTAACCACATTACCAATTACAACCACTAAGTAGATTATTCAAAAGCCCAAATAATATTCCAATGCAAAGATATCTCTAAAAGAAAAGTTGTAGCATCGATATTAATAGGAGAAATACCCAATTTTAATCTTTCGAATGTTCAATATAAATGTATTCCTATTCTTTGAACCTCATCATTAACCGTTTAGTTAATTTTCGTAGAATCATACACATGAATAATAGGTGTTTTTTTGGTTTTGTCGGAATTTTAAGACTGTTTAGTAACTTTCGTGTTCATTCCATTCTCAGGATACGACTGAAGGGTGTATAGCAAACTTCATACCGAAAGAGTCTCGTAAATAAATTCTATGCTCCTATACAGTAGTTTCACTATTATATAACATAACTCGCAATGGAGTTCTTTAACTTATATATATATATATATATATATATATATATATATAGCTAGTTTTAGCTTTGAATTAGAGACAGAATTGAATAAAATAGATTTAAAATGGGGTTAAAATTTAATAAAAAATACTGAGAAGATTTTCTAATAGTTCAATTAATTAGCGAGTGTATAATTGTTACAATCTGCTAAGTTACAAGCATTTGATTTTGGAATCTACTTTTAAAATCATTTTTTGAAATGAATTCTAAAATTAAAGCACAATCATCTTAAAACAAGGAATCCATTTAGTTTGGCAATATATTCAGAGGAAAATGATTTTTTTTATCTAAGCTCGGTGTCCATGAGTTACTTGCAATGAGATTTAGTGCGACTTTCTCATTACGCTTCAAATGTAAAGAAGTAATAAATTTCTTTGCATACTCTGAAAATAAGAAAATGGCATGAAATAAATTTAACGTGGTTCAACACTCACATGAATTACACTTGCATATGAAATCGTAGTTTTTAATCGATCGAGAGGTTTACACGTGTGCTAAAAGGGTTTAATAAAAATTAAAGTAATTTAAACATATTTTCCTTAAGGTACAGATATGTCGATATGGAATAAAAAAATGTAATCAAGATCTCTTCTCTCTTTTGCAAGGCCACAACAATTTGATCATCACCTAGTGGCTCAACGTCTAGCCGAAGGTCATCCACAGAAACGCTGAGAGGCACAATAACTTAAAAAAATACAAAGATCGACCTTGTTGAGGCAGACCTCAAGTTGTCAACTGTTTTGTTTTAAGAAAGAGGCCACGGTGTCCAGAGCCGTCAATAGGAAGCTTGTAATAGTTTGAGGTGCTTAGAAAAGGTTTTAATCACCGAGCTATGCGAGATCTAGGTCGAGCGGCTGTCCTCGCTTTTACAACGATATGAAGAATTATGACAATCGAATTATATTTATATTTGATGAAACACCCTTTACGTTTGCTTTGTTCATGATTCCCAGAACGACCTTTTAGGAAAATTCGGCCCGAACGTCTCTCCCGAATTCCGCTGCTTATCAGCGAACAAGATCCCAGCCTCACAGAATTGTGAAACACAAAATCTTATTCTCGAAATTTGTATCTGTCCCCGAGATGAACATTCTCTGGCGTATACACGAATAAAAATGGCGTCAAGTAAGCTTTACCCAAATAACATCATTGGTTAAAAGTTGACCAAGCCCGGTATTTTCGACACAATAGATACCATGTAAAGAAAACGCTCAGGACAGAAAAACAGACATAGAGAGAAAAGAATAAATGACCAGGAAGCAAGCAATAAGTCCCATCATCTCGGCATTTGAAAAGCTGTTGAAGAAGAAAACCTGTCACCAGTTATGGAGTGCTCGTCTTACAAGGAAGTAGACAAATCCATAACCGGTGAACTCTTGAAGGCTGGTGGAGAAGAAAGTGGATTCGTCAATAAAAACGCAGCTCCATTTACTATCTAAAAGAAGAAGCACTGGCAAATTCCCCCTATATCTGGTAACAATCGGTCCCACCCCTCTATAACTGGTGACCCCTTAGTTTAGATGAAACGAGTGACCTAAAGATGGACTCTCAGAGCGTGTAAAAAGCGGAGTATGAAGAGCAGAAGTCGCTTATGCAATCACCATTAAGACTAATATCGGCTTAAAAAGAATTAGGCCTGGAGAACTCTATCCCTATCTACCTCCCCTTTCAAAGTATAGTCGTTAGAATAGTAGAGGATATCATTTCTACGCACCGGACTACTGCACGCAACATTGATGAGCTAAGATGAACCACAAATTTCGGACGTAAGTTAAGACCTAACACGGCAAATGTTTGTCCTGTCTCGACTCATAAATATACTACCGCTTATTGCAACTTAAAAAGAATAACACCGTATCAAAATGAAACCAACTACCGAATTAGCGTCATACGATCGGACAGTTTTTTTTAAATGAATAATAACAATCACAAAAAGTGTTCTCAATACCCCCAAAATTTATAAAAAAGAATTTCTCGTGCAAATCACCTTAACACTGTAAATTCAGTGATTATTTTTTTTAAAGTATAAATAGTAAGAAATTCAGTGCCCGGTGGTAAGAGGAATAATATTAAATTTAGTAGAACGAATTAAGTGTACACAATCTTTAAAATTACTGATTTAAATTTAACTTCATATCCTTAGGTTCAGTTTATTTATAAAAAGTGGAGTGGTACATACACAAATTAATGTAAATATACTAAAATAAAGAGGCTTTGTTCGCGATTAGGAAATGCAGCTTGGACATGCGATCGCTCAATTGTTAAACACTTGACATAACATAATTTAGATTCAACAAAGAATCTCAGGATTGGGACAAGTTTGAAGTTCATGTTTGGCAGTCCAGAATAAAAGAATGAAATAAGAAAGTATATATAATGTTGTGGCGTGCACGCACAAAGATAGATGCAGAAAAAGAATATCAAATAATAAAAACCATCGGGGGCACCTAAAAATTGAATTTTATACTACAGCCAGTAAATAAAATGTGAAGAAATGCAAACTAAAAGAAAATAATAAAGTTGTAGCACGCACACACATGCAACCTAATTATCTGTTCGCATTAAAGAATTGCAGCCCCCACCTTCGAATGCTGCATAGAACCGCTAACTACCCTACGTATTGATATATATAAATATGCAATATTTTTGACTCATAATTCATACTTAATATGTATAAAAATTGAAAGGCTACGAGTTCAGTATTATTTGTAGAGCTCAGTTTTCTCGGAGGAGACTCCTGTGGCACCCCATTGCAAGGTGCATTAGGATCAACAATGAAGCCTCACAAATGAGTGTCATATAAATTTTATTAGGTCTTGAGATGTGCACTCACGTGCTTATCCACATGCAATAATGTTTTAAAAGTCTATTAACTTCGGCCATGTAAATCAAATATAAATACAGTATTCTTGTAAAGGCAGATAGCTCAAAGTGAATTCAAGGTGGATTTGGATCAACAATGAAGGGACATAAGAGTATCGTGTAAATCCAATGAAGGCTTGAAATGGGTAGGAACATAATTTTGCACATGCAGGTAATCCAATAAATTTGTGTAACATTGGGTAATGTAGTCGATAGTATTTGGCATTTGGTCATGCAAAAGGTAATATGTAGCATTTGGTGATGGAAATTATAATAGGTAGTGTTCCTGTAAGGGCTAAAAGGCAAAAATGAATTCGATAATATTTTACACGCTTACACAATCACACGCATATCCACTTACACGCATAAGAGCGCTCAATGCAAACAATAAGGTAAGTGTCTCAAATGGTCTGCTGCATTTTAGGATTAGATGATAAATGGTTACTGCATTGATGGTTTCTCATATTTTAAATCATGGTTAAATGGCTAAATGGCTAAAAGAGGCTTGTGCCATTAGATCGTGCCACCTAGCGCTATATCTGATGGGGGATTTGAAATCTTTAGGGTAAATAACCATAGATCGCATGGTCATATGGGTCATTTCATAGCCCTAGATGGGAACAATTGAACTTTACTCCTTTTGCTGGTATGAAGAAGTTCCTTGCGCCGAAGCAGATGTGCCAACATGCTTATCAATACGCACCAAGCTGAAAAACGGAGAAGACGCTCATTTTTTTTATTCCCACATATCAGTGAAATACAAAATCTTATTCGCTAAATTTGTATCTGTCCCCGAGATGAATATTTCCTGGCGGAGGTCTGAATCGGGCAAAACCAGCCCACCTTCTCTTTATACCCGTTTACACACGAATAAAGATAGATTCGAGTAAGCTCCAGGCCCGCTATTTATAGACATCAAATACCATCTGGCGTAGACTCCAGGAAAGAACAGAAACAAAGTTAGAGAAAAGACAGAAAAAATAGTCGGCAGTAATACAATAAGTACCTTCGATGAATCGTTGGCCAATGTAGACCCATACATTAGTAGGCAAGCCTCAAAACACCTAATACATGGTTACTCGAATTCATTGCCCCCAAGCCTACCAAGCCTCCCTGCTATTAAGAGTCCTTGAATCCGCCTTCCGGGATTGTCTTTTTCTACGGGTAATCAACCGGTCCTCTTTCCTAGACTGTATCGCTAAAATCAAACAAGAGGATAACACAAGGGAACAATTTTAATCGCATTTTCTGGTGACTTAGATTTATCTACCAATTTTAACTCGTTATTTCAAACTGATTAAAAATATATATTCCTTTTTAGCCTACATGCTATAGTTATTCTGTAATTTCTATTTTCTTGTTTCACCGAAACCTGCCCTCCGGATGGCCATAGAGGGTGCTTGTATAGGCAAATTATTCACAGTACATAGTAGTAAGATAGTACTAAGTGTTATTGTGAAAAATATTGACATTATTGTTTATTTTTCAGGTTTCATGTTAGAGTGAAGGCTTCGTCAAGAGGAAATTGCGTTAATGATCCAGAAACCTTCTGCTACATATGTGGCTGTTACATGCTGGTTCTTCCAAGGCGCCATATATCAAACTTAGTGATCCGCACTTATAAGGCATATTTTGATGTTCCTCTTGGCAATCAAGATAAGAAGTGAGCCCCACACGCTGTTTGCCACATTTGTGTGGAACATCTTCGTGAGTGGACAAAAGGGAAGAGAAATGGTCTTCCTTTTGGAATCCGCATGGTATGGCGAGAGCCAAAGGATCATGTATCGGACTGTTATGTCTCTCTGGTGAATACTAAAGGGATTAGCAAGAAAAATCGGCACAAAATCGACGACCATAACATTCCCTCGGCGATCCGTCCAATACCTCATTCTGAGTCTTTACCAGTTATGATTTTCAGTGGATATGCTTCCTTCGAGGATGAAAATGATGTACCTGATATGGACGTCTACGGAATTGATTCAGAGTCTGCAGATTCATCATCAGATACTAACAGTCATTAGCTCCTCATTGTTTCAATCATGGGGATTTGAATGACTTAATACGTGATTTTGCGCTCTCCAAGAAAGCTGCAGAACTTATAGCCTTCAGCTTGAGTGAAAGATATATGCTTAACAGGTCGGTACGGGTATCATATTACGGAACAAGGGAGAGTCCATTTGTTAAGCATTTCTCTGTAGACAAACAAGTTGTATACTGCCACGAAGTTCCTGGTCTGTTTACCGAGTGGGGACTGTTTTTGGATAGCTCCAAGCGTAGACTCATATGTGTCCCTTTGCATATTGGCAATGACTTTGGTGCAGTTCTTCTCGGTCACTCTCTCCATCTTCTGTGTGTCCAATTCACCTCAAACTGGAGTTGATGAAGCAGTATGTCAAGGCATTGAGCACTGACAATGACTGTTTTCAGTAAATAATATTGGCGTTTTCTGCTTTGTCATACGAAAAAATAAAAGCTGGAGTATTTGATGGTCCCCAAATCCGAAGACTTTTGAGTGATTCTAGATTTGTGAATACCACGAATGAAAAAGAGAAGGCAGCCTGACTCTCATTTTCTGCCGTTGTTCGTAACTTTATAGGAAACAATAAACCACATAACTACGAGAATCTGGTTATCTTTATGCTTTTAGCATATCGTGATCTGGGATGTAACATGAGTGTGAAGCTGCATTTCCTAAATAGTCACTTCGCCTGATTCCCATTCCCAGAGAATCTGGGAGCCATGAGCAACGAACAAGGGGAACGCTTCCATCAGAATTTGATGACGATGGAATAGCGCTACCAACGTCACTGGTATAGGCACATAATGGTGGACTACTGCTGGACAATTAAAAGAGATCAGCCAGAGAAACTTACAAGAGAAAGAGTTAAAAGCACAATTTTTTGCCCGATTAAAATCAAGGAGAGGCCCTCCAGCTTGATCTACGGTCATAAATAAATTAGCATCTATTTGATTACAGTATTTGTAATCCTAATGTGTAATTCAAGTTTCTCTTCATATGCAATAAAATGTTTGTGCAAAAAAACCCTGCTTTATGATAAATAACGCAAAAGGGTGATTCCAAATTGCCTCAAAGCATGATGATAGGCGTGATAAAATGAAAATTATTGTATAATATTAGTTATTGATATTAAGAAAAATCTATAGCATTTAGAGATAACCTGATTTCAGATTTGAATATAGTATGCTCGAATTAGGGAGGAAAATAAACCTTTGTCAATTCCTAAAATTCATTGTTCCCCAATGTAATCATCCCCATTTTGAGTCAGACCAAGCCAAGCAGCCATTAACTAGAAACAACAACAAATACCTGTTTTAAGTACACCCCGCCTTAACTTTTAAAGAAATTGCAAAATCAAAAAATATTATAATAGATACTGTTTTATTACTTCATAGTGTGTTAAGGCACTTAAGACTCAAATTAGTACAAGCCTAATTCAGTGATAAATCGCCCAAATTTCTTTATAATTATCTTTATATTCTTTCGTGTAAGTGCAACTTCTGATATGCATCTCTGCTAACATTTAATTTTGATTTTAAATTTACGACTCAAAGAAATTTTCGCATAAATGTGCATGTCTAAACTTCATTATTTTCACCTCAATTAGAGAGAAAGTGATATAAGTGAATTAGAAAACTTAAGGAGTGAAGCATAAACTAGTCATAAACTTAACGTGCGTGTAAGTAAATTATATATTTCTTCTCGCACGTGAGAAGATTAAAAAAGGACACACTTTACCCATTTGATGAGAACAAAACCCATACTTATTTATGGTAATCGTAATATGTAAACAATTGTACAAAAATCAATAGTGCAATCAGGATATTACTAATTAAATAAATCACAAAATTACTATATTACATTGTATATTAATTAAAAGAGAGCGAGATGATTAATTACGGATAAAACTGTGTAACATGATTTTTGTCTTTATGGAGTAACTCTTATTTTATATTTGCTTGTGTCTAGAATACAAGAAAAGACACTGTTATTTATTTTATTCCTTACTTTTGTGTCCAGGATAAGGATATTTTGATGAAATTTACCTATTTCCTTTGAAAGGAAGTGTCGAATTTGAACCTTCATTTTCATAAAGTAGAAACAAAACATTGTACAAAAATAGCATTTATTTATTCTAAAATTACATAAGTGAGACAAATAAAATATGAAATATAAATAGAGCAAAAATTTTGGTAATGATAATCTATTATAATATATACCTAGCTCGATTAGACTGGTGGTGAGGCAGATGAAGATATACCGCATTAGTCCTGATAATAAAGTTGTACCATACGTTTTAGGGGCTTTCGGCTAAATTTAGACAACCCAATTAAAAAATGATCAAAAAACAATACTCTATGAAATAGTGAATATTATAATAATAGAACAGCTAGAAGTAAAGATACATAAGGTCTTTAATCGTTATTTTTGTTCGGTTCCCAGAGAAATAAAAAGAGAAACATAGCATTTATATCAAATGATCAAAAAAAAAAGTTCTATACACATAGTTCTGAACACATAGACAAAATGCATATGTTCAATAAAAATTATTGACTAATTATTATTCAATTGAAATATTAATAACTACCTCCTCCATGTGATTTCCACCATTTGTGATGCATTTGCTCTAAACTTCCGTCAATTTGATTACATTAATTTATGCTGCGTTGGTTTCGGTGTTGCATGTCTTTAATTTTCATTGAATACATCTTATCTTTCAAGCTAACATATAAAAAGAAGTCAAGGGGTGGGCTAAGGATTGGTGAAAGAGGAGACTGATGTGCTATTTCCTGTGTCTAAACTTTATGGACACACTATACATATGTAGATTTCTAACATTGTGTGCGTGTGTGAATAGGCAGAAGTTTGCTTTTTGTTCTTTAACGTCCTTTTTCTTCTTTAGTTTGGTCTATTAACGTGAAGGAATATAGCAACAAAAACATGTTAATAAAAATAGTGAGGTAAAATGCATCAGTTTCATTAAAACACGTAGCTTGTCAAATCTTGAACCGGAATTAACGGCGTATTAGAAGGCAACAGGAATAAATTGGTCCAAAGAACACAGACATACATGCGTAGAAAGTTTAATCAAAAACCTGTTGCGCAAAACAGTTCGAATCAATAAACTTGTGATGAAGCTGAATACTTTACATTTATCATTTATGGCCATATGCTAAGAAAAATGTGAAATGCACTTTTATCAAATTTAGTGTAGCTTCACAATTATTTCTAAATTTATTATATGCAAACGGCTAAAATGTAAAATACTTAAAAAAAAAGAGGTTTTTTTGCTCAAATGTGCATTTCACATTTGTTTTAGCATACGGCCGTTAATTCTACATTCCTTTTGTGTGGAGTCTGACCATTCATTCGAATCCACGCATAGTTCTTTATACATAACGTAACTCATTACCATTATGCTGTCCTAGAAAAACCACACTTTAGAAATACGGCGATTTTTGTTTGTTTTTTTTACCCAATTTTGCGTTGTGAAGATATAGAAGAATACTTCTTTAATCAAATCATGCATCCGAAAAGGTCGCTTGACCAAACTATGTAAATGAAACCAGATTTTGGATAATAGAGAAAAGACAATAGCAGATTGGCTTTCCAGGCAGGTCCGTGACTGAAATCAATAACTGAGCGAAGAATTGCACAGATTTTGGTTTTGTTCATTATATACAGGGATGAATAGACGGTTTCATGAGCAGAATAATTTCAGACTCAATATTTAAAAAGGTATTGAACACCTTTATCAAATGACTAAATAAAGAGTGATTATATTTATTTTAGACTAGTTAAATAAATTAGAGAATTCTGATGAGTATTTAGGGGTAAAGCATAAGAGACTAAATCTTTTTCGATTTTTTTTCATTGATAGGAAGAAGTTAAAAAGTATTAAGAAAGAAATGGAAAATAGGCCATTTAAGCCAGCTTAGTTCTCCCTGGGTAGGGCTCATGTGCTTCGGTGTCAGTAAATGTGAGAATCTCTCCACTCTTTCAAGATCCTTTAAAATTTATTCTTTTATTTGATAATTTATTTTATTATACTATAATATGTATAACAAATAGCCCAACCTCTCTCCTTGAGCTAACAATGCAACCCTCGTTTCAATAATGCTGAAGCAAAAGTCTATTTATTGATGGCATCCTTAGTTCTTACATGAAAAAAATAGCTGAGGAATGATAAATACTTTTACTCTAACTAAATTAAATGGGAACTGCATTGGGTATTCCACTCATCCGCACGAAAGAAAATCATTAATGGGCAGAATTGACTGTTTCTTTGCTGGAACTTTGTTAGATGCACACAGTGAGGATGCGGTAAATGGCCTTAGATTGGGGGATTGCGATCGGTACCCTACAGCTCTTACATGATTTAAAAATCAAGAACTGCTGACCAAAAGTCGCGTGCTCTCACTTGTTCTTATTTATGACAATCTGACCAGCAAATCTTTTAATAAATCCCTCACTAACCTTGAGAGGAGCTTGGCAATTGTATTATTCGAAAATAATGCAAAACAACATAAGTATTGCAAATTTCGTTAGAATTGGCAGAATTGTTATGTGGTTATTGCCAAATAATTCCACGCCTAACTTGGAAGGACCTTGGTAATTATATCATTTGAAAGACGATGTAAAATAAAACAACATAACCGTTTTAAATTTCGTTAGATTCAGCAAATAGCTAATATGTTATTGCCAAATAATTTTGGTCTAAAGTTGGTACGACCTTGCCGTTATTATATTATTTGAAAGAGAATATACAACAACATAATGGTATGAGATTTCGTTTGAATCGACTGAATAGTTACAATATTATTACCAATATAAAATAATTCCTGGGCTAACTTTGGGAGGACCTTGGAAATTATAGCTATCGAAAGACCATGTAAAACAACATTGTTTTTTCAAATTTTGTTACATTAAGCCAAATACCTATAATGCTATTACCAAAAACACACAATAATACGGGGCCTGAAGGAGCGGCATAATGAAGATTTAGAGTCGCACATACCTAGTTTTTGCACGCGACTAAAAATATTCTGTTTTCTCTTTTTGCGGTATGCTGAATTTACATATTTTATCATTCTTTCGCGCTCATGAAAGATATACATTGTATATTCGCCGCGTGTTTAACTCAATTTCTCCTTTATCCTTTGAATTCCCAATTAATTTATCTCTTTCATAGTCCAATTGACTTAGCGAAGCGTGCCTTAAAAGCTTGTCTATTCGGAGGAATTTCTGTCCTCCTCGGAGCCGAGTTGGATAAAGGCGCACTTTAATTGAGATCAAAGCGGTTGCTCACTCCCTCAGTGTAATTGTTTTTATTCCCAGCACAGTACTGTTTTTTCGAATTCAGAAATACTTGTGGCACTCAAATTGCAAGGAAAGTAAGGCCTGTAGTACCCAAATTAAAGTATAGGTAGGCCCACTGAGGAACCCCCAAAATAGGTGCTTGGTGGATCTATGAAAACCTAAAATGATTGGGTACACACATTAATTAGTAAGATAACATGCCATGTACTATGTAGTGAACCAATATTAAATAGAGCAATATCCATATCATAACTGTACATTTAATAGGAAAAGCATTAGTGTGGTAAGCGACTAACTGGTTTCGCACGCGGCCACACTGAGATACAAAAGAAAAGATACCAATGCTAGATATCAACCGGAGCTGAGCCAATATATTGTGATATATGCTTTGACAGCTTGAATTGTCATTGGACCGTCGTATCTATTAATAGGGTTTGCTAGTCTGTCTTAAAACGTATGCAGCTACTTTAGAGAAACACACACCTCTGGTAACTCTGCCTATCGGTTAACGAAGGAATTAACAAATATACTTCCGATCAGTATCTCCGAGCCGCGCATAGAGAGGGAGAAAAAAGAAATCAAGTCACCTTAACCAAGCAAACTATAAATAACGAACGTAATTATTATAGAGAGATAGATTCAGTTAAGTCATTTGTCTGATAGACTCAATTAGAGGCATTCAATTAAGTTATATCAATTTTATTATTATTATTAGCGTCCCCTCGTCCAGCCTCTATTCTAAACATTAACTAGGCCTCAAGAGATGGCCCTTATGACCGGTTATGGGGAGTTCCACTTCAACAACGTAGGCTCCATTACCGGTGACCCCTCAAAGGATGGAGTGGAAGAAGTTTTGCGAATTCTAAATGGAAAATAAAGAGCCGCCATCTCAACCTTCGGTCCGATCACCCCTGATCACTCCTCAATCCTCAACAAAATGATGACCCCTTGAGCTGGACAGTAAAGGTGGCAAGGAGAAGAATATAGACACATCGGACCGATGCCAGGCAGGACGAGGGGATGCAGAAGTTGCCAATGAGGATGCCATCAAGCCTATCGTGAGCCTAATAAAAAAACAGCCTTTGCAGGCGCTATGATCGTTGGCCTTCTATTTTCTTAGAAGCAGCAATTAGAATGGTAGAAGCACGTATTTCTAAGATGAAGACACAAACTAACGCCATACGTCCGGTTACAGTTTTTTAATAATTTATCAATAACAAACATAGAGCATTCCAGTAATAATCAATTTAACTGCCTTAATACAGTTTTTTAAAAGAGGTGACAGTAAATGTACGGTGATGTTGAAAGAATATCTGTTTGCCTGACCGAAGTAAAATGTACAAGGCCCGTTGTCGTGGTATAGCTCTGTATACCATACACACATCTACTATATTTTATTTTAGAGTAGGCGTGGGTTTACTTTCAATAACTTTGGGTCGGCCGAGGTCCGGTTACGAGCTCAGATCCTCGTAAGGGAGGGCTATTCCAATAGAGCTACTTTAACTCTTTGTATTGGCTGAAAGTTCCAAATCTCACTTGGTTACAGAGTGTTACACGGCTATAAGTAGCTCAACGGTCGGAAAGTAAGGGAGTCGACAAAAAAATAGAATTTAATAAATATTAATTAGTTAGGTTAAATAGTACAACAATAAACAGACATATAATAAGACAAATAGATACAGTGGTCAACGAGCCAGTAAGAAGATTATGTATTTAAAATGCAATAAAATGGGGTAGGCTGGATGGAATTAAAATTGAGCTTTACACGAGTACATGGTAAGCACACAAATGATGATGGGGGAACGGTAGACGGCAATTATAAATTTGGGGAAGCTAAAACATTCGTTACAATACCTTGTACAAAAATGGAGGGGTTGGGGAGACGATGGTCCTTCCAGAATGGAGGCTGTGAATTATTCCAGTGTAAATCCTTTGAACAAAACGGAGGTTGAGTTTTTCTAAGAAGTAAAACGGTTTGTTTGGTCGACTATGCGTAATTAAGGGGGTATTACGCTAAGAATCATTTTTATTGAAGCCTTTTTGGACAAGACTTGGTTCTTGTTTGGAGATGGCGTCGTTGCGCGGAGTCAGACGGGTATCGTTACGGTGAGAAGAGTTCTTCACTAGTTCTAGGGCGGAGTGAGGGAGCTTACCCCATAGAAAGAGAGAATGACTATCCCCCATCCTTTGAGTAATGGCGAACGCGGCTAGGCTGGCGTTTGTCTCAGCCGCTCCAAGCGTGGCTGAAAGAGGGGGTGGGGTTGCGGGTGAGACTGCTTGTTTAAATACGCGGATTGATAAGGGCTGCATTCCATGAGCCCGTTCCTATTCCTTCTGACGTTTTTGAGCTTCGAAAATTGCTTGTAAGCGACAATGAGGCCCATCACGTGGAGACAATGCTTGAAAGCGATGATATTTCTCCATCACGTGCTTATTCCCTCAGACCCGTAGATTAATTATAGAAAGTTAGATGTAAATAATTGGTGTATATATTAATTGAAAAAGGGAATTATCTCAATATACTTACGATTAATTGTGAGTGAGATAGTGTGGTACGCACTTGAAGGTCTGCGCGAGTATTGCAAGATAGAATAGGTTCAGGAATGAAACCTCACAGATGAATACCATGTGAACATTATTTTGCTTGTGACAGGTAGGCGGATAATTATGCACGTACAAAAAATATAAAAGAGAAAGTGACGTTTGCATAAATAAGAATAACTCCTTATGTGATATATATATATATATATATATATATATATATATATATATATATATATAATATATATTTGTAAGATAATAATGCATAGTATTTAGCAATGTAAAATAAAAATGTAAAAAATAGTAGATATAACATAGTTTAAAAATAATATAGTTTTCATTCATTTAAGTAATAAGACAAGAGTTCGTTGTAAGGCAAAATAGGTTCCACAATATAGCCTCAAAAATGAGTCTCAGGGTAACTCTATAAAGCCTTGTAATGCCATCTGGGAGTACACCGACAAGGCGGAACTGTTCACGCACTCTGAGAGACGAGTTGCGTTTGCCAAAGAACTATGATTACTCTATTTTTGAATCCGTTTAAGGTCATTGCATTGTCCCGGTTTATTACATTAAAAGAGAAAGAGGCAAAAATTTCCGCACGCCTCGGTGTTTTGAACTCTCCTGAGAATCTAAGTGTATATATATATATCATGTATCATAATTGAAACATTTGTATAATCATAGGGGTTAGTTAAAAGGCACGGATTATTAGGTAAATTTATAACATGTTTTTTTATAATTGCCACATGTATTATAATGAAAATGGTTATATATATATATAAATAATTTTGACGGGAATGAGCAATAGGAATAGAAACACTAGAATCAAAGAGAGCAGAAGGCGGCACAATGAAGGCAATTCTTTACCGAGAAGACATAAATAACGCCAGGGAAAATAAGTTTGAAATTCCTTGCCGGACCTCGAACCCGGTTCTGCTGATTGCCGGTCAAATGCTCTACCGTTGACCTATCATGCACATTGAATCTACCTCGCCTAAAGCGTTACCCCATCAAACTTAGTATCTCCCTAAGCTAGGAACCTACAAGAAATTTTTTATACCACATCTTCTTACCCGCTCACAATTTAAAGGCTCATTATCTATGTTACATACGAAAAAAAAGCCAATACAAGTTCTGCGGTTGATAAAAGTCACCACAGGGCTTTCGCCATATTTATTTTCTGCCATTCAAAACAATTTTGAAGACAGAAATAAAGCTGTTGAAAGAAACAGGAGTTGTTTTTTTTTTGGGGGGGGGGTTAGAGGCAAGAAAACAGGACATTAGAAGAACACTAGTATCAAACAGAGCAGAGGGAAGCACAATCAAGGCAATCCTTTACCGAGAACACAAAAATTATGGCAGGGGGAAAAAGATTGAAATTCCTGGCCATGACTCTAACCTGGGTCTGCTGATTGCCAGTCATCTCTACCGTTAAGCTACCGGGCACAGTACTTTACCTCTCTGAAAGCATTACCCCATTAGGGCCAGTATCTGCCTAAGAGTAAGATTGCGCCTAGCTCCTACAAGAAACTAGTTGATTCTATGCCTAAATGTATATAAGCGGTAGTTGAAGCTAAAGAAAAGTAAACCAAATATTAAAACTAATGTATAATGTGAAATATATCATAAGCCACCATATGCACGAGTTTTATTAACATTGAACTAGCAGAACCCTGATACACTGGGGGGCGTGGCCCAATACTTTTGGCCATTAGTCCTGGGCTAATGTTGAGATTTCTCTCTTTTGTGTGGGAGATTAAAAATGATTCCAAGATATTTCTCTTTATAAAATCATTACTATGGATTATAGTATCAGTTTTTTTCCTCCATGTATCTTCGGGCTCTTCGAATATGTAGTACCAATTATATAGATAAAGAATACACAAATATTGAAGATATTGCTACCAATTTATGCTACCCAAAGTACAAACTAGAAAAATGTATGAATATAGCCAAAAAACATTTCATAATTGTAAATTAGAGACAATATGACCTCGCAAAAACCTATTAATTTTACCATATCATGATAATTTTATGTCTGTATTGCCCATTATTAAACAACTTAATATTAAGGTAGCCTTTATATACAATCATACATTAAAAAATCTCCTAATAAAGCAGAGCCCCAATAATAATAATAATGTAATTTACCGAATTCCATGTTTAGATTGTAATTTATTCTATGTAGGCCAAACTTCTAAAAATATTTCCATAGTGACCAAACACAAAAATTCAGTAATTAAGGGTTATCTGAATAATGCTTTAACTGTCCACAATTCCAAGATGGGACACGGAATTAACTGGTCAAAAACCGATACAATAATCCATAGTAATGATTTTCTAAAGAGAAATAGCCTGCAATCATTTTTAATCTCCCCCCCCGTAAGAGGCGCGGTGATTTGCCATCCTGGCCGCCGTGCTGACGGGATCCAGCGCTCTCTTCCTTCCTTCAGATAGCCCGTATTTCTCTCCTACCTCGTCGCTTTACATACAACCTCTCCCACAAATTTCTCTGGTCAGCCTCTAATTTCACAGGGTAGAAGCTGACCTTCTTCTCAACCAATCGTCCCGAATCGGGGCTGAATGGGGAGAGGACAATGTCCCCTAACCCCTAAGCTCCGGTCTGGGGTGGTTGGCTTTTAACAACCTGCTTCATCCCCACCCATACCTTCCTCACATCCCTTTTCCTCTCGTTTTCAAAATCTATCTTGTTTACGCCGTGTTCAAGGTGGAGCCGCCATGCCGTAGGACTGCCAGGCCACCAAGGAGGGGGGGGCCCCAAACTGCAGCGCCTGGCTCTGCCAGGCCTGTAAGCACCTCTTGCAGTGTGGGCTACTGCAAGAGGTGGTGAGCGATTGCGTCCCGTAAAACAAAGAGAGTCACCATGCCCAATGATGCAAAACAAAAACATTTTCCCTTAATTCCCCCTAAAACAACGGAGCCGCCCTCGTGCAGCTCCACAGGAAAGATGGAGGTCCCTCCCACCCTGTGCTTGCGCAGGAAACCCTTCATACCTCTTTAACCGGAAAGGAGGCTTACTTCTCTTCTACGCCTACGGGTGTAGGGGACTCCCCCTCACCCCCTTCTCTGGAGGTGCTTTTGGGCACCTCCCTATCTCCAGCGGCAGTCCCTCTTTTGCTTTCTGAGGGGACTGCCAAGAAAGCCAGCAGGCAGCCCATTGCCGACCGCCCCTCGTGCAAACGGCTCGGTAGGGTTAACCCCCTTAAGGGGGAGAGGGAAGCCAGGCCCCTTGATTCGCTTCCCACAAATGACCTGCTGGCAAGAATATTAAACCTTGCCGGGGTCAAGGCCTGTGCCTCCCCACTAAAGACTTATGACGCTGCCAAGGGGACCTGCGATGTCCTGAGAGGAGATGGCCAAATGGAGGCCCCTCCTGTGATAGACATGGTCCTTGAGGAAAACCAGCCTCAGACGGTAGGGCCTTCCATTGGGAGGAATCCGGGCTCAGCGCCAAGCACCTAACCTGAATCCGCCCCTATGCAAGGTCCTTCTTAAACGGCTGGGGCCTTTGAGGCAGCACAAGGAGCCCAGGGAACTCCTCTGAAGGGTGCCCCTGTGACCACCAGGACCTTTTCCAATTCGGAAAAGGACCTGGCTGAGGCTGGTCAATCTCGCCTAGAGGCTTCGGGCGGCGGAGGAGAGAAGCAGGTTCATTCCCCGCCCAACGCTCCTAAAAAGAAGAAAAAGTCAAGAAAGCCTAAGAAGACTTGGGGCTCCTCTCCATCCGCGGGGGCTGTGGGGACGGATAGGTCTGCTGCCACTTTGGCTATCGACCAAGCCAAGACCGGCACATCCGGCCCCTCTGCCCTCCCGGGTAAGGAGCTTCTGACTATGACAAAGACGAAAAGTGCTCAGGGTGGAGCTTCGATTAAATCAGGGCCCCTGATTCAGAGGTTACGTGGCGTTTTAGAGCCCGCTGGCTTCAAACGCTTTCTCGTTATTCGCTCCATTAATGATGCCATGTTGTCCAAGGGCAACATGATCCATCAAAGGAGAGGATCAGCTAGTGCAATTGGTAGAGAGCCAAAGGTGACCCATTTCTCGGACGCGAGCCTTCTGGCGAATGCGGCGAATCCACCTGAGGCGGCCAAGATATGTGCTCTTCAGACACTTCATGGCATCCCGGTGAGTGTGACGCCGCAATCTACCATGAACTTTGTGGAAGGAGTAGTTTATGCGAGGGAACTCGTTGAATACTCCATTGAGGACATCACTCTAGAGCTGGCCGACCATGGGGCGGTCAAGGTCGAACGTGTGATGAGAAAACAGGGAGGGGCCTCGAAACCCACCACTACACTCTTAGTTACGTTCGACTGTGACAAGCTACCTGGGTCGGTGCGTGCCTGTTGGTTTCGCTACCGCGTGAAGGCATTCGTGCCACTGCCGCGGCGGTGCTATTACTGTCACCGCTTCGGCCATACGAATCGCTCATGTAGACGTACAAATTCCGGGTCACCCGAAGTCTGTGTAAATTGCTTCAAGGTCGCACACGATAAGTCCAAATCGTGTTTGGCCAAGTGTGTCAATTGCGGAGAGCCGCACATTGCTTTTTCGAAGCAATGTGGTGCATATCTCCTTGAGAAAGAAATCCAGGCTGTTCAGGCCCAGGATCGACTCTCATTCCGAGAGGCAAAGGACTTGGACCTGGCGCGCCCGGCTCTGCCAGGGACATCATATGCCTCAATAGTTAGAAAGGCACCCTCTGCTCCTGGCCCATCCCGGCTAACGAGCATCGTTGTTTCCGCACCCATTCGGAGCCCTTCTGCGGGCTGTACTCAACCCGGGCGCTCCCCTGGTAAAGCTGGCGGCAAAAAGGGTTCACGCTCGGGGAAGAGGGGGAGCCCCGGCTAAAACCAGGGCTTCCCCTCTTCCCCGAGCGTGACCGTTTTCCGTAAGGCGAAACGGCTACGCGCCTCCACTGAGTTGTTAGACTCACAGGAGGCAACACTCTAAAAGATAGTCGCTAGGCCATCTTACGGGTTTCCTAAAGCTGTTTCCCGAAAGGAGCACAGCAACAAATGAGCTTCGGCTCCTTCGCAAACGCCCCGAGGTAGAGCGAGTGGCTCGAAGACGTTGTTTCCTTGAAAAGAGGGCGCCCCGCCCTTAAACCTGCAACTTCCGCCTAAGCTTGCGAGGTGGAGGGAGGAAAAGACTCGCATGGCAAGCTTAACCTCCCCCAGAAAACTTCTCAAAGGCGACAGCGCCTTCAGCGCTTTGTCCGGCCAACAGCGCCCGGAGTTGCGCCCCCAGGAAGCGTACGGCCATTCCCGTGAGGGTTTTCTGTTCGAGGAGGGCCCCCGCGTTTCCTCCGAGCTAGGCCTAGGGGGCATATTCCTTCAATAGAATTGCCGTGGACTCAGGGCCAACTGGGAGAAGTTGCGGAGGCTCGTCCCATCCTTTTCCCCGTTAGCTATCTTTTTGCAGGAAACCATGCTAGGCGCGTGCCCCCTGCCTGCCCTCCCAGGGTATAAGGGTCTTGTGACGTCACCACCGCGGGATGGCCGGGCTGTGGGATGCTCGGTTTACACCCGGCATGATGTTCCCGTTCTTGCTTTCTCTTTAGATACCTCCTTTCAGGCAGTGGCTGTGCAGCTGCACCTGGATAGGAGGTATACTCTGATTGCTGCGTACATTTCACCATCAGCTGACTTCGATGCAGGGGACTTCGGCCACGTCGTGGTACGGTTGCCGAGGCCCTATCTCTTGCTTGGAGATCTAAATGGCAGGCCTCCTCTCTGGGAAGATTACTCCATAAATCTATGGGGAAAAGTCCTTGCCAATCTGATCGTAGAGCTTGAGATGAGTGTCCTAAACGTGGATGAGTTTACGCATCACTGTCCGAGAACCACTTCATTTTCATGCCTCGACCTATCTTTGTGCTCTTCGGATGCACAGCCTGATTTTGATTGGCAGGTTGTCGATGAGCTCCTTGGTAGTGATCACTTTCCCATTTAAATATCATTTTCAGGGAAACTGCCGCCTGAGAGACCACCTCGGTGGTGCTTGGCGCGGGCGCAGTGGCCTGCATTTCAGGAAATGACTGAATTCTCTATCTCAGTCGAGGAGTTTAGGTCAGTAGATGAGGCCGTTGAGTTTTTCTCCGGCAACCTCATCGCCGTGGCCCTGATTACTATTCCTAGGAAGTCTGGCCGTTTTGCACGACGACCACTCCCATGGTGGTCGGCCGAGTGTAATACGGCTCTCAAACAGAAGCGTTATGCCCACATGCGCTATAAGCGCCGCCCGAACGATTTCACTGTCGCTGAATCTCGTCGGGCTAGAGCTAGGTTCCGGTATATTTCGAAGCACGCCCGCCGCTCTTCTTGGCGGGCATACGTGTCTCTACTTAATGGAAAGACCCCTTTAGCTGAGTTGTGGAAGCGAGTCAAAACGATTCGGGGAAAGTTCTCGCAGGCCCCATCTCCCGTTCTCCAGGAGAATGGGACCACAATCTCGGACCCCGCGTCCGTGGCGGAATCCTTAGCGACCACTTTTTCCGCATTCTCTAGCCGTGATGCTGCTCCGCCAAGCATTCAATGCACGCCGTGAAGTTGCGGAAGGCGCCGGGCTGGACTTTACCTCCAGAGGCGGAGAACCCTTTAACGACAAGTTTACTGTGAGTGAGTTGCGTTCCGCTCTCGCTCCGTGCGCGGACACCACCCATGGTCCGGACGATGTCGCGTACGCCATGCTTCGACACCTGTGTGAGTGAGGCATGGCCTTTCTGTTAGATTCGTTCAACAGAATCTGGGTGGAAGGTCTTCTCCCAGACTCCTGGCGAATCGCTACTGTGCTCGCCTTTCGCAAGCCGGAGAGAGATAACTCTACTCCGCCTGGATTCCGCCTAATCTCTTAAGCCTATTGCGTGTGCAAGTAGATGGAGAAATTGGTAAATGTTAGATTAGCCTTTTTCTGGACAGCAAAGGCCATCTGTCTTCTGCACATTGCGGCTTTCGCAAGTTCCACTCAACGTCGGATGCTCTGCTCCGACTGGAAAATGCCGTCTGCGAGGCTTTTCCTTGTAGACAGCACTACGCCACGGTGTTTTTCGATCTGGAGAAGGCCTATGATACCGCATAGCGATACGATATCATAAAGACTCTCCACACGATGGGGGTATGGGGACGCCTCCAAATGTTTATATCTGAATTTTTGCAAGATCGTCGATTCCACGTACGAGTGGGGGGAGCCCTCTCCGGCCAAAAGGAGCAGAAACCGGGTTTTGCGCAGGGAAGTGTCCTCAGTGTCACACTCTTCGCCCTTAGCATCCACGGCATCACCTCAGGGCTGCCGGAAGATGTTCTTGCTACGCTCTACGTGGACGACCTTTAGATCTCTTTTGGCGCGGCCCAGATGCCAACTCTGGAGCGTCGACTCCAACAGGCATTGAACCGCGTCTCTCGCTATGCTGAAGCGCACAGGTTTCGGTTTTCTTTGGTCAAGACTAAAGTAGTGCACTTAGGCCACCATCCCACGCCTTACCCCGACCCAGATTTGTTTCTTAATGGAGTGCGCCTTGATGTTTGGTTAAGTCGCACCGTTTTCTTGGTCTTGTATTCGACCGACGCCTCACCGTGGAGGCTCTTTTTTGCAGCCTTAAGGTCTCTTGTACCCGCGCCATGGATATTCTCCGTTCCGTGACGTTCAGCGCTTGGGGCGCTGATAGTGCTAATACCTTACTTTTTTATCGATCCTTTGTTCGCTCGAAGCTCGACTACGGATGCGAGCTTTATGCATCCGCAGCCAAGCGTTTATTGTGGAAGGTGGATTCGATCCACCACACCGGCCTTCGCCTTGCGAACGGTGCCTTACGCACTTCCCACATTGAGAGCCTGTAGGTCGATGCTAGGGAGATGCCACTCACTCTGCGCCGCGTGCAGTGCATCACTCGCCTGTACGCGCGAGCCCGGCGCCTCCCACAGTCACCAAAAGCTCTCACTGCATCTGTAGCTGATCTCGATGGTGCCTATGCCCCAGAGAGATGCCAGTCATCCCCTCAGCCCTATGGGTTTAGGGCCAGGAAACTCCTTCAAGTGTTGGATATAGCTCTCGGACCGGTGGCACCCCTGGTTCTGCCCAGGACGCCACCCTGGAGGGTACCATCTGGCTATTTGTCGCCACGCCTCTGCTCCCAAAGCTTGTACTGCGCCGGGAGTATTGCGTTCGACCTTTTTGTGAGCAGACATCGTGTCACGCTTGTACCGTGCCAGTGTATACGGATGGCTCCAAGTCCCAGAGGGGGTCGGCTTCCACGCCATATCCCCTCTGTTAAATTTCAGCAGGGCTCTACCAGGAGCTGCGTCTCTCTTCACGGACAAGCTGGTTGCAATACACCACTCGGTTTGGGAGATTACGCGACGTGCCCGGTTTGGAGACCGAAATGTGATCTATAGCGACTCACAAAGCGCCCTGAGTGCTCTCGGGGCATTGGAATCTTTGCATCACCTAGGTCGCGAAATCCGTGACGCCACGGATTTGGCGAGCCGTGTAGATGTTGAGATTATCTTCTGCTGGGTTCCTGGACATGTAGGAATTGCAGGGAATGAGCGCGCCAATGAGGGCACCAAAGAGTCCGCGAGGACTCTGCGACCGGACCAGCGTTTCGCTCTTCCTCACACTGACTACATGGCAGGAATACGGGCAGCTCTTCGGACTGCTTGGCAAAGAAGATAGGAGACGGTCGAAGGGAACTTGAAGTTGCGTGCCATTGCGCTGTGACTGTTCCCATGGACCTATCTTCCAATGCCGCGGCGGCTTCAGGTTGCTTTCTGTCGTGTCCGAATCGGGCACACTCGTTTGACGCATCGCTCTTTTATGGAGCGCTCGCCTGCGCCCTATTGCAACGACTGCGTCGTCCCCCAGACTGTTCGGCACATTCTTGTCGAATGTCCCAGCCTGGGTGATCTTTGCGCACGACACCTGTCCCGGTACCGGGCTGGGTGGGGTCGCTACCGCCTGTCCCTTGTACTCGGGACGAGTGCGTGCATTTTGAATAGTGGACTTATTGACTTTTGGGGGGAGGCCAGCCTTCCATCTTTTATTTAACCAGGTTTAATTGTTGTTGTTGTTGTTTTTGTTATTGTTTTTTGTTTTTGCTTTGTAATTGTTATTGTTAGTCTTTTTATTATTGTTTCCTGTTCAATTTTTTTAAAGTAGCCTAGAAATAGGCTGTTTGTTAACGGCGACTTATGCCTATGTCGGCATTCTCCAGATAGCCCTTAAATAAAAAAAATATATATATTTTTTAATCTCCCTCTAAAATCCGACTAATACGATAGCGTTAAAATGTTGACCTCATAGGAAAACGTGCTCTGCCTAAATACTAAGTGTCCTATTTTTCTTACCATTGAGTTTGAAAATGTCGAATAGACGAAAGTACTAACTCCTATCTGCTTTTTATTCAGTTTCCTTCCGTGGTACATATTCATATTTATTGTTTTTACGTGCTAACTTTCGTGATATTTCCCATATATATATTCATATATATATATATATATATATATATATATATATATATATACAAATTGTGTTAATACAACAAATTGTCTACCTCAACTCTTTAATATTACGTCTCCATATATATTTGTTACTCCATAACTCGGAAAGGAATCTTGGTGGCACTCAAATTGCAAGTAAATTAGGTCTGTGGCCCCCAAATTCCTGGAGGGTTAGTCCCAGAGAGGCACCCACACAAATGGGTGTTCGGTGGATCTATGAAATCCTGAAATTGGGTACACACATTAATTATTAAGACAATATGTCATTTAAAATACAGTGAACCAATGCAAAATAAAGAGAAATATCTATATCACAACTCTACATTTATTAGGAGAACTAGTAGTAAGGCAAGCAAATAACTGGTTTCTAATGCGGCCACACCTCCATAAACACGAAAAGGAGCAGCTGCGAGACTAATGGATACCAATGTCCTTATCTTTAACCCCAAGCTAACCAAGATACCTTCTGGAACCTTGCCTAGAAACGGAATCTCCCCGATATCCTTTCGATTCAGTGCAAATTCGACGAATAGACCTGAAACAGGTCTCCCATTATACACATCGGAAACGCTCCCCCATCTTTTCCCCCGAAAAAAATTATTTAGTTTTCTCTTTGTTGCCGGAAAAAGCAATAATATTTTTCTTTCGAACAAAATTCTATGTATATTAATTATATATATATATATATATATATATATATATAATATATATATATATATATATATATATATATATATATATATATATATTTATATATATATATATAGAGAGAGAGAGAGAGTTACAAGGAGTTACAAAGAAAGAGAGTACCCTAGGAGACCTTACGGTCCATTCAAAGAGGGTACTTTTCGACTAGCATTCGAGCAGGCACATGGCTGCTCAATTGTTTTGCTTCCTTAAACGGCCACTTTTCAAGACTTTGTCTAGTCTTGACTTGAACTGGTCAACAGATTCACTGTTGACAACTTCCACTGGAAGTGCGTCCCACTTACCGCAGATACTGTAGGTGAAAAAATTTCTACACAGATTGCGGTTGTAATGCTTCAGTTCAAGTTTGAAGCCGAGATTGCACGTTCTGTTCTCACTCAGTGTGAAAATATCCCGGTAGTCAACATTGTCGAACCCTCGAAGTATTTTGAAAACTTCGATGAGCTGACCATGCAGTCTACGGGTTTCCAGCGAGAACAGATTTAATTCCCTTAGTCTATCCTCATAACTTTTATGTCGGATAGAGGGAATCAGTTTAGTTGCCCTGGCTTGTACGCGTTCCAACCTTGCGATGTCCTTTCGAAACGAAGGACTCCAAAATTGTACGGCATACTCCAGGTGCGGCCGAACGAGGAAGTTGTACAGACAAAGTACTATCTCCTTGTTACGGTATCCAAACTGGCGCTTTATGTAGCCTAACATCCTTTGGGCTCTCTTCTCGGCCTCGATGCACTGTTTCGAGAACTTGAGGTCGCTAGTAATAGTTACACCCAAGTCCTCTTCATTGTTGGTGGATTTAATAGCAGTGCCCTTAAGGATATCCTCAGATTGAGGGTTTCTGTGGCCGATATGCATCACTTTGTATTTGCTCACGTTAAAAGGCATTTGCCACGTGTCCGACCACTCCCCAATCTTCCCAAGATCTTCCTGCAGACGGGCAGTATTTCCATCCTTTGCAACGTTCATATCAAGCTTGGTATCGTCGGCAAATTTGGGAATCTTGGCAACCATGTCACCCTCAATGTCGTTGACGTAGATGATGAATAGTGGTCCCAGGACAAAACCTTGAGGCACCCCGCTAGTAACGGGCACCCACTCAGAAGACTGTCCATTTTCCACTACCCGTTGCCGTCTGCCACTTAACCAGTTCTCGATCCAGCCGGCTACCTTTACGTCTATGCCCAGCGCTCGCACTTCCCGGAGAAGGCGGCGGTGTGGTACCTTATCAAAGGCTTTCTGAAAGTCTAAGTAAACCACATCTACTGCCTTGTCCCGATCGTGCTCACTGAAAACGAAGTGGAAGAATTCCACAAGGTTCGTCAGGCATGACCGTGGCCTTCGGAGAGAGGGATATATATATATATATATATATATATATATATATATATATATATATATATATATATATATATACCGGGTGTCCCAGAAAAAAGTTAACCGTAATTTGAATTAGTATAACTCAAAACCTTTTAAAGATTTTGGAGTTCTGCAAACCCTGTTTTATTTATCAACAATTTATCTGTCAATTTGAAAAAATTCATTAAATTTCCTTTTACGATATTGATACACTAATGGGTTTAGTGGAGGCTATCAAAAATATGTTTGCGCTAGGAAGTAAAATAATGAAACAAGGCCTAGGAAGGCTAGGCCATCGTGCAGTTTAAAGAGAAGCGTAGGGAGCCTAGGTAGCCTAGCTCACTTTGCGATTCTTCAAGCAAAGCCAAGGCCATTTTATAGTGGTTTTTCAACCAAACTGTGGTATGGTCTCATCATTTTTGCTTACTAAGCAAATCAAAGCGTTTCTGTGTATAAGTTTACTTTCATACAATCTTTTTAATCATGCAGTTAACAAAAGATCAACGTGTATTCATAGTAACAAAGTTTATTAAGACTAGTAGTGCTAAACAAGTACAATATTCATTTGAACAACGTTTTCCAGGTAGGCGCCCACCAAGCAAGCCCACAATTTGGAAAAATGTTCGCAAATACCAACATGAAGGAACTTTCTTAAATCTAAATGCAGGTGTTCGGGTCTTATGAAAACCATAAGAACA
This sequence comes from Ceratothoa steindachneri, assembly GCA_963969495.1. Taxonomy (NCBI): domain Eukaryota; kingdom Metazoa; phylum Arthropoda; class Malacostraca; order Isopoda; family Cymothoidae; genus Ceratothoa; species Ceratothoa steindachneri. The sequence continues at coordinate 36,473,516 of OZ018326.1, read as the reverse complement.
ACAGAAAATATCGAAAATGTTCAGATGACACTTCTTCAAAATCCCCATGTATCAGTCAAAAAGAATGGTTTACAATTGTTAAAGTCATCATTTAATCGCATTATTAAAGATGACTTAAAATGGCATCCCCGTAAGATGCACGCAAGACATCAGCTTCTTGAAACTGATTTTCCTCGTCGTAGAAAATTTTTCAAATTGCCTCTCCATAAACCTGCTCGTTTCTTGGAAAACATTGTGAGTAGTGACGAGACAGCATTTTCGGCAATATCCGCCGCTAAACCATCCGCTAGCATTCGAATTTGACACACGTATTTGTCAGCACAAAGTGTCTTCGTGGATCGAAATATGCGGGAATGGCTATCTTGTCGGCCCATTGTTTTACGAGAATAACTTGAATGCTGCTGCCTACCTGAGTATGATCAAGAAAGAATCTTCCCGAAACTCCACCAGATTTATGGCAATCAATTCAATAGACTTTGGTGGATTCAGGACGGCGCACCTGCTCATAGACAGCTTGCTGTAAGAACAAAACTAACAGAAACGTTTGACAACCGCATGGTCGCGCTAAATCATGCAATTAAATAGCCCTCAAGATCCCCTGACTTAATACCGTGCGATTATTTCTTTTGGGGATATCTAAAGAATAAAATTTATTCTACTCCGCCACAAAACATCAACCAGTTAAGAAATAATATCACACGCGAAGTCAATAGACTTAAGGAAAATCATAAGTTAATCAGAAAGTTGTTTAATCCATGCGATCAAAGGCGCAACTTTACTTGAAAAGAAATGGAGGACATGTGGAAGGAAATGGTGCCTAGAAAATTAAAAACTGAATTTGTATTACCCATTCGAAGAGGTGTTTTTGTTAAAAATGGGTTTAAATATATTAGTTAATTTTAAACTTTTAAGTTTCATTATTTTACTTTCTTGCGCAAACCTAATTTTCATAGCCTCCACTAAACCCATTAGTGTATTAATATCAAAAAAGAGAATTTAAGGAAATTTTCAGGATCGACAAATAAATAGTTTTTAAATTTGTGTTGTTTGCAGGATGCCAAAACCTCTAATAGCTTTTGAGTTATACCAATTCAAACTACGGTTACCTTTTTCGGGGACACCTTCTATATATATATATATATATATATTTATATATGAGGAAGTAAACTACACTTCCTGAAGACATATTTTTTAAAAACCTTAAACAAAACAACTGAATTTTTGTAACCAAATTTTATAAAACCAATCAAGTAGTAGTTCTTGAACAACCAAGTTATAATGATAAACTAAGTCAGCTTTTTAATGATGTAAACACGTATGAAAATTTAAGCAGTGACGCTGTTAGTATCACAGTAAGTAATTTCAATACTAAATTGAAAAGAATATTAAAGTACCTAGAATTAATTAAGCAGTTGAAGACTATAAACTCTTCACTCCTCTACATATACGGGCTTCCCAAAACCCATCAAGAGGGATGTCCTTTGCGTCCAATTATATCCAATATTAATGCTCCTACATATAAGCTCTTAAAATGGTTCGCGAAACAGTTATCTCGAGTAGTTGGAAGAATTTTAGCAGGCTATATTAAAAATACTCAAGACTTCGGGGATCGCATTAATCATTTTCACCTTCCAGAGAGCAAACTTGTGAGCTTTGGCGTAAACTCTTTGTTTACCAAAGTTTCAATGGATGAAGCCATAGGCCTTCTTGAATCTTCCCATTGCAGCTTAAAAATTTGTTGATTTAGTGGAATTGTGTCTCTCAGATAATAGGTTTCGAGTTAATAATGCGTTTTATAGACAGAAATTTCTGTTAGGGAAGGGAAATAGTATATCACCAATATTGGCCTGTTTCTTCATTGAGTATTTTGAGACAGAACTTCTACCTAGAATTGCCGTCCCCCCTAACTTCATATGGTTAAGTTATACCGATGATGTTTTTTTCAGTATGGAGTGATAATATTGATTTTAATTTTTTTTTCAGTAACTTAAATCATTTTTACTCTTCAACTAAATTTAAATATGAGTGGGAAGAAGCCCACAAAATTAGATCACCTTATCAACAAAGATTACCCTGATAAAAAATTATCTAGATACAGGAAGAGAACTTACTCAAATGCATATATACATTATTTTTCATGCTATCATAATATGTTAAGAATCTGTTATATTTGCTCTGTTTCGAAGAGAATATAGAATAAGTGATCTTTATTTAGAAGAAGAATATGTTGAAATCGAGATTATTTTTTCAGAACTGTATTACCCAGATTGGTTTGTTTCATCAGCTCATTTTGCAGTAGGCCAACTTACTATTGTAATAAGCCCGCACGTTCTAATGACTTCAGCAAATGTATAACATTGCCATTTAATGACAAACTAAATACTCGTAAGTTAAAGCATTTATTTCAGGAGACAGTATTTAAAATAGCTTTTAAATATTATAATTTTATAAACCAAAAGATGATTTCCAGGAATCCTAAAGATCAACAGGATAAAGGGATATATGTAATTCTATGTAAAGATTGTGAAAATGTTTATGTAGGTGAAGCGGAAAGAAATTTAGATAAGAGGTTGTATGAACATATGAGATACATCAGAGTTGACAATGAAAGTAGTAGAGTATTTTTTCATGTCACATATTCTATTCAATCCATCGATTTTCAAGGAAGTGTGTGTGATACAACAAAACTCCTCTGGAATAAAAATATGTCTTCAGGAAGTGTGGTTTAATTCTTCATCCACATTGCGATAGTGCACTGATTTTCATCATATATATATATATATATATATATATATATATATATATATATATATATATACGTGTATGGTGGTGTTTCTAGCAAGCCGAATCTTCGGCAGGAAAAGGAGAGCAAGTACTGAATATAACATATATTGCTAACGTTTTGGGCTCTAGACCCATCTTCTAAGCTAGAATATTAAAGATTTATATAATAACAATTGCCTAACAATTATGAGAACAATGATAATTAATGGCTTTAGACTAAAAATGTACTACGATTTAAAACAAAAATAGAAAATCAAAATGCAATATACAGGACAAATATCTGTATATTAATTAAAAAATAAATAATTTCAAAAGAAATTAATGTATTTAAATTAGAATAAAAGGAATATCTCAATTAATACACTAAAATTTGCTATCGGATTCTGAGAAATCTGTGAGCTAAATGAATTAATTTAAAAATTATACTAACAGGAAAGGATGTAATTTAGTATTAGTTGGTTCTCTGATCTATGTATTTGGTTGGTCGAAAAACAACGTCAAAAAATGTAAGCTAGTTGGTTGTTTAAGTAGTAATTCATGGTGACTAGTTAAAAAAATAGAATTCAAACCAAATTAATGAGGCAATATATAACGATGTAAAAGTATATTCTTTTTTAACTGAAGCTGATTATATTTAATTAAAAGGGACTTAATTATGAGAAGGTCAGATTTAGATTTTGATGCGGGTAATATTTTTAATTGATTATAATCTTTAGCTATTTTGCATAAATAGGAATGAGATCGGAAAACATAATTTTCTTTTACGGAGAGATCCATTCCTGTTCTGTAACTGACCACACGGTGAGCAGCAATGCAAACCTTGAGAAGATGTTCCATACATCCATTGTGCGTTACCATAGAACATTTAGGACAAGTATTTTGATATAGTATTCTGGAACGCAAAATGTCAGGAATGGGGTCCTTTACAGTGAACAAAGAATTAATTTTTAAGGGGTTTACAAAACTTAACGCAATTTTTGTAAATTCCTTAAAAATATATGTTATATTCAGTACTTGCTCTCCTTTTCCTGATATATATATAACAATTTGATTAGCCCCGGAATAAAAATAAGTATTATAGCTGTTAAACACAGAAACCAAATTCAAAAGTATTCAATTTAGGTTATTTTTTTCCACTTTAATTTACTTATTTTCTATGCATTACTCTTTGCTTGATTTATCATCTACATTACATATATTTTATGAATATATAAATGCGTTCGTGTTTCTAAACTTTATTATAATTTATCACTTGTATATACGCATTACATTACTTAGAATCATTTTTATTTTCCGAATCCTTTTAACTACTCCCGAAAAAATTAAATTCTGTTGTATGTAGTAAAAAAATTAATTTCCTCTAATTTTCCTTTCGATTTCATTATCTTGATTTTACATCTCAATCCTTTATCTCTTTGTACTTATTTCTCTATTCTAAAGTCGCTCATTTTTTCAATTTTATTGTAAAATACATTAAGAAATCAGAATCAAAAATATTTGCAAGTGATTTATTTATATCTATTTAATGAAAATAAGTTTTACTTTTACATTTCAGATGGCATAAAAGAGGAAAAAAAGACCCCCAGGATGAGTTTATAATTTATGACTTTACAGAAATAGAAGAAAAAAATTATACTACAGTACAGTTTCGTTTTGGGAAAATTTATAATTGCAAAAAGAGTCTTCCAGATGGCTCTTCGGAACCATTGCCTATTGACAAACCTTTCCAAATACACCGTCAATTTGTAAAGGTTTTGAAATAGGCAAAGTTTAAAGAGCAATTCAAAGGGCTCCTTGATTCAATCCTCGTTCAAGAATTAAAAGCTCTCATTGAAGTCTCCTTGTGGATTCTATACATAATAAAGTGCATATTATTGGTCAGAATCCCTTAGAAATGCAGCTGAGATAATGTGAGGGATCATTTTTACTTAGAAAGAAGCCGTGATACTGAATTTAGTACCTTTGTTTGCAATAGTTGTATATTAGAATATTCTTATTCATCCGGAAAAAAAAACAAATGATTTCTAAAATAAAAGAGGTTAAATATTTTTGCCTTCATCTTGATTAAACTAAAGATAATGTATGTATATTGGATCCAGTCAGTTCAGAATAACTGTGCCTCTGTCAAATTCGATCATTAAATTAGGACTCACAAGAAATACAAACCAGAACTCCTCTTTCTTTGTGGCATTATGTCGAGTCATTCAGATTCATATCTAAGCTAAAGTTTCTTCTCTGTTTTTCTCTTAGCTCTCAATCCATTAGCATAGTAGGTTGAGGGAACCACCTAAACAAAGAATATTAGGTAGGGAATCTATACGTGTGAATAGTAGAAGGTTTAGTATGGAGGGGGGGATGCAGACAAAAGAGCGCTTCCAGACAACACAGTCTGGAAGCGCTCTTTTGTCTGCGCCAACGCGCATCCGCAGAGGTTAAAGAAAACTAGTGTTCTAGCGCCTTCAAAGGTTTCTGGCCCTATCAGAGATAAAATTCAGCTAAACGGAACGAGAATTACAAACAAAGATGATTTCAGAGCGCATTACCCCCCCCCCCCCTCCATACTGTACCTTCTACTATTTACTACCTGGAGGTCCCTAAGTAATATTTTTTTGTGTAGGAGGTTCTCTCAACCTTTTGAGCTAATGGATTGAGAGCTGAGAGAAAAGCAGAGAAGAAATTACCATCATCGATAAAAGAAACACCTATTCGGACGAAGAGCAACAAATTCATGGTGATACAATAACTAGCCGAATCTCGAGCGCAAGAATACTCCGACTCAAAATTACAACCAGAGGTTATACTCTGCCCCGTAATGAAAAGCATGAGATGCCCCCGAAATCCTTTAATCTCTATACCGCTATAAATATCTAATTGCCGCCAACCTAAAAAATTATATCTGGCCTTGGTGAGAGCATTATTTTTTATAACTAGCGATACTACTGCTTTTAGGAATAATGTGCAGATGTGAATGGCAAAATTGGTATAAATCCATGCTAACATAATTATAACCAACGTTACTCGACCAGATATCTTGAAGAATATTACATGAATTCACTGATCTTAACCCTGCGAATATTATCAGCCGTAACTGGTCAAAATGTTATAGCAAAACTATGCGACTACATACCTGAAGAAGTACTTCAATTGATCATACGGTCTACACCGAAGCTTCAATGTAAAAAAGGATTCCCAAGCACCCAATTACAAATGCAGCTAAATGTAGAACCAATATACAGATACGAAAAAACGGCAAAATTTAACTTAGAGATAAATCTACTAAACTTCCCCAAAACTAGAGACACCCAAATTGTGGAGTCTTGATTTTGACAAAAAGTGAAAACAAAAATCCGAAGTAAAAAAAAATCCAAATTTACATAAAAAGAAAGCGAAAGCAAAACAACAAAAGATCCTTAGTAGAAAAAAACTGAACTTAAAACAAAACCCTAAAAAGATCCAAAGTGAAAAAAAAAACAATAAGCTCTCTCACTCATTCTTAAGAAAAAATAATTCAATGAAAAATAGCTTGCATGTCATTATTTATTAAATAAAGAACGTGAAAAAGGCTCAAAGTGACACAATGAAAGAGTTTGACAAATAACCTGGCACATCATTTCTTATAGTAAAATACAACATTTTCTATCTGATTATTTCCCTGGTTTAAACTGGTTTCTATATTGAAATATCGTTCTTCTTGGATCATTACTCAGAATTGATGAAGAAGTCGGCAGGAGGGTAGAATGAGATCTCAGAAATAAAGTCATGGAAAACATTGCTCATTTGCTCCTTCCTGTTTAGGCTGAAGAGAGGTTCTTTTTCGAAAGCTTCAAAAAAATGTAATCACCTGAATAACTGCAAACTAGCTGTGGAATTAAACAAACTATGTGTCCAGCATGTTCACTTTCCATATATATACATTAATAAATTCAGCATACCGCATGAAAAAGAACGACGGAATAATTTTTTCTTCGGAAAATGTCATTTCCTAATTCGAAAAATCCGTACTGTGGAAGGATTCGAACCAAGCACACTGGTCCAGCAAGACTAAAAAGGCCTTGCTTAAATTGAGATCAAATTGGTTGTTCGTACCCTCAGGGTGCTTGGTTCAAATTCTACCCTATGAGAAACTTTTAGAATAAGGAAATAAAAATAATCCATTTTCTCTTTCATTCAGTATGCTGGTTTTATTTCATTATTCACTCGCGCTCATGTTAAGATTTTTTTTATTTTTAATTATAGAGCCCATCTGGCAACTGCCCACTTGGGCATAATTCGCCGGAAACACGACACTGCTCATGTTGAGATATATACAATATATATATATATATATATATATATATATATATATATATATATATATAGAGAGAGAGAGAGAGAGAGAGAGAGAGAGATATATATATATATATATATATATATATATATATTTTTGTGGTACAAACACTCTATACCATACACTACTCCTATATTATGTAGGGGGTGACTTACTCACCTACTGCAACGCGAACCGTTAAGGGACTGTTCGCAGAGATTACCGACCGACCAGGAGGTCACACTCGAGGCATTAAGTTTCAAATCTTCAGTAATCAAACAGTGTGTGTGGAGAAATGGCTACATTAAGCATCCTGGAGGAGTATAGGTACATTAAAGCCCCCCTCCCCTCATGAAGAGAAGCGTGGGAAAGGTAGCCGGTGAAACTGCTTACCATGTGTGATCTCCCAGCCGCTGTGGGCAGTTAGAGCTAACATCTGTTTTAAGGCGACCACCTTTAGGTTCTTAAACGACGCTCTAAAGATCCAATTACCTACGAGACCCATAAACCCGTGGTTATGGAAATAAAAGCGGTGCGAGTCAGAAGGCACGCCAGGAGCGGTGCGGTTACGATCCTCTAATTTGCGAGCTGACTTAGGCACCCCAGTGCCACCTCAGGAATTCTCGCTCTCCCCAGATGCTAACTCACCATTCGCCCCCCCCCCCTTTGCCTCTGTGGCCTGGTCACCTTCCCCTTTAGATGGGGCGGCAATCCGCCTATAAATAAGCCCCGCAAAGAAAGACAAGGTGATTATCAGAAGTCGATACGCCAGAGGAGGATTAGTTCGTGAAGATCGATCCATCGGCCAGACAAGAAGATTATTAGTAGTCGATTCGCCAGAAGAAAGATTAGTTCGTAAAGATCGATCTTTCAGCCAGACAAGAAGATTAAAAGTCGATACGCCAAAAGAAGTGTTAGTTCGTGAAGATCGATCCTTCAGCCATACCAGACTATTTCAGTGAGAAACGAGAGGATCAGTTTAAGAAAATCGATCCCCCCTTTCAGGGCCGTATTAACCTAAATAGTCAAGTTTTATATCGGTGCCATACCGAAGAAGCCTTTTCAGTCTGCAAAGAAGTCCGACTGAAGAAAAGCAAAGCCGCTCACACTCGAGCGACTCTCACATCTCAAGCTCCGTAAGAGTGAGAGGAGAAGAACCCAGCCCCAACGATCTCCCGTTCTTTAATTACGTTGAAGAATCAGCCCCCGTCACAGGCGACAAGCAATCCCTCCACTAAAAGTCAACCAGCGGGCACAAGACTGCAAAGCGAGAGATAAGTCCTCCAGCGACATCTGACAATCCCTGAATACCTACCTGTAAGTTAAAAATAACATTTATATCTCTATTGCGATAATAGAAGTTTAGTACATCCCAAGTTTTAAAGGAGAGTAGAAACCATTGTTCGTGAACCTAGGTCATATGTGTTTGTAGACGAGAGTACGTTAATTTAATGTTTAACGCTAATCAAATAGAGTCGCGATAAAAAAAATACTAATCGACAATTGGTATGTTTACGGGAAGCCTATTTGTTTACCTTTTGTTATGGAAAGATCTTTTATGCCAAAGATAAAAAATGTGTTCACTGTTGATTTGTAATAGTTAAGTGTTTCGTTTAAAATACATGTTTATTTTGGTAGATTCTGGTGTTTCCTCCTATCCTTATGTGTTTAAAATTAGCTCTTCCTTAAGAACAAAACCACTGAATAGCACTCTTTGAACCAAGCCTACTTCATCATAGAAGTAAATCACGCCCCTTAAAGCATACCGATACTAAAATGGTGTGAAAGAGTATAGTGATCAAAACCAAGGGTCATTCTACGACAGTGTGCATAAATGGTCAACGAGAATTACTTGAATAGGCCGAGAGTATCGTTCAAGGTTGGTTAAAGAGGAAACAAAAAAATATAATTTCATTTACAAATATCAAATTAAGAATATTAATAGGCAAACGGGAAATATTTAAATTGAAAGATTCTCTTTATCATTAATATGAGTAGAGATTCTCAAATGGAATTAATTGATTAATGTAACTAGGGTTAGAACAAAAGGAGGAACTTGACAATACTAATAATGGAGGAGGTTTTAGTCTAACTTCGAGGAAGGTCCTTCCTGTGATGAAGCCAGTGGGGACGGATCCGATGAGGTAATTGGGGCAGGATCCGAACCAACCTTCCTATGAAGATAGCCAAACTTCAAAGATGACATATGACGTAAAATGTGTAAATTCTCGTAATTCCAACTGAAAGAGGAATCTTCTTTTCCGTAAAGGTAATCGATGGAGATTTTCCTCGGTTCGATTACACGAAGGGAGATTCTTGCCCAAATTCAGTCTTGCCGTCCACAGAAACTACTAATTTACTTAGGTAGAAACACGGCTGAACAATGCTTTTTGTCTAACGAACAATCAGGCAACGAGGCGATAAGAATGGCCTTGAGGTGCAGGCTGGGCTCGTCGAACTACAGAATAACCCTAGTATTTGTATGCCTGATTCTGGAGGGGAAGATGGAATTTGAAGAAAGGAGTCACAAGGACTAAACATCTTAATCCGGGAGCGAAGTCGATTCATCATTTAGCAGAGAGATGCGAGGAAGCGCGGCTTTCTCACACGTCGTACCGGGTGTGGGGTGAGGTGGTTTGCGACAAGTTTACAGGATTGGAAAATATTTTCCCAAAGTGCTCATGAGTTGAAAGTTCGAGAATATTTAAAAAGGAAATAACGTCGTCCATGGCGTGATACCATAGCACATGGTCTCCGATAAATGGCGGAGGGGGTTCATAAGTTGTTTTTTTAAACCCCTCCCTTACATACGCTGGAACTTTCTGAGATAGAGGAAACGAAAAGGGCTATCGCAAATTTGGATAATAGAAATGATTATAAAGGCGTCAGCCTGATAAAAACGGACCCCTGACCTGTATTCAACAGGCTTACAAAAAGGCTATTGGATTGATCTGAACTAAAATTAATGTAAATGGGTAAACAAAAAAAATTACATTTAAATTCGGTCTCAAAATTAGAATTTTGTCTGAAAGGGTAATGGAACAACAACACACACAAAAAACACTTTATTAAATAAGTATCTACAGGGACCATAGATATATGTAACGAGTTAAAATAACAAAAGTAATATATACATGATTAGCTGACGGGTTTACAAGCGACCTATAATTTAGTGGATTAGCCAGCATTGTCGGCTAATAAATTTCTGCCTTGATTATCATCTATACAATTTTCGGTAGCATTTATATACCAAACTTTGAACTGATATTGTTGGAATATCAAAAGCCATCGCATTATACGTCCGTTCTTGCTCTTAGTATTTCGGAAGTACGACAAACTGCGATGATCAGTATCGACAATAAACTCTTTCCCTATTAAATACATGATAAACTTGGTAATACTCCATACTATAGCTAAAGCTTCCCGTTCTATTACCAAGTAATTAAGTTTACGAGACAGTAGCTTTCGGCTCGCATAAACCACCAGGTGGCTTTCACTTAGGTCGCCGTATTGAAGCACCACGCATTCAATTCATTCGTCACTTGCATCCGTCCTGATGCGAAGGGCTTAGAGGAATTAGGGAGGCTGAAAATGGGGGCGCACGAGGCTTGTCCTTGAGCTGCTGGAATTTGGCAGTACCTTCGGTATTCCATGAAAGGTGATCTGATGATCTCCTCTGAGGAGGGCACTTAAAGCGCCCGAAATAGACGTGTAGTTAGGGATAAATCTATGGTAAAAGGAGGCTGATCCCATGATTGTTTCAGCTGTTCTCCTTGCGGCGAAGGGGCATCTCGACCATGCTTCTAACCTTTTCGTCCTGGGAGCCAATCTAAGTTTTCGCCGACATTGAATCCCAGATACTTATTAGTATCGTACGCAAAGTGGAACTAACTGGGGCCAAGGGTGAGTCCGTGCTCACGAAGTCTAGTAAGTAGGGAGCGAAGAGCTATCACCGGTTGGTCCCGCGTAGAGGTAGCAAAATAAAGGATATTGAAGTACAAGGAAATGCGTGGCGAGTCATCCACAATCCATCGCATTATCCTATTATATTGGGTTGAGGAATAAGTTCTTGCGGTTTTATCAAAATTATTCATTACCATTAACAATTTTAGAAAAAAACTCATTTTTAATTAAAGACAATATGCAATTTAATCATTAATGTATTCTCCGTTGTTATTCACGACATCTTCCCAACGTTCAACTAGTTTTTCGATGCTTCTGCAATAAAAATCTCTGGATTTTGACTCGAAGAATTCGTCTAACTAGGTTCTTAATTCTGCATTAGTGTTGAACGAAACGCAGCGCAAATTGTTGGAGAACGATCGGAACAGATGGAAATCCGATGGAGCCAAGTCTGGCGAATATTGATGGTGCGGCAGGATTTTCCAATTAAGCGTTTGGATGCCGTCTTTTGTCATATTGGCAATGTGAGCACGAGCATTGTCGTGTTGAAGAAGGACTCACTAACTTCGATGAGGTCGCTTTTCATGAATAGCTTCGGCGAGTCGATACATTTGTTGAACGTAGAGTTCTGCATTGAAAATCTCGTTGTTGGTATGCATCTCATAAAGAATGATGCCTTCACAATCCCACCACACACAGCATCGTCTTTTATGGATGAAGTTCTTGCTTTAATCGCGGAAGTGTTTTTTTTATTGGGGCTAATCCATTGTTTCGAAGGTTCATGTTGACATAAACACACCATTTTTTGTCGCCAGTGATGATGCAGTTAAAAAATCTGTCCCTATATCTACAAGTAGCCTTCTGACGAGCAAGCAAACCTGCGGTAATCGTGTAGCGTTGAAGTTTGTTGCTTTCGCTCAAAGCGTGTGAAAGCAATGCACCTCGTTTTTTAACTTTCCCCATCAAATGAAGGTGATTCACTATAGTTTTCTGATTACATGTCACTTAAACAGCCAATTTTCCAGTCTATTGACGAGGATTTTCATGAAGAAGGTCTTCAATCGATCTTAATCCAACTTAATGGGGCGACCAAAACGTTCTTCGTCATTAAACTGAAATGACCGTTTTTAAACGTGAAAATCACCATTGAGTTGTCCTTTCTGATAAAGCATTTTCTCCATAGACATCACAAATATCGCGACAAGCTTTGGCCGCGTTTGCATTGTTTCCGTCTCGATTGAAAATGAATAACAACAAGTGTCGAAAATGCGCCTTTCTTTCAACTTGACATTCCATTTTAAGGGTACAGAACAAAAATTAAATTAACACAACTTTTAAATAAACCGCAATGACTTATTACTAAACTTCAAGACGTAACCTAAGCAAGGGCCTAATAGTCGCCGCTGTTTAGAGACGTAGCCTAACCTTTGCAGATTTTGCTCTCATTATTTATTATTGTTTCTTAATATGGGCACAAATCACGTCAACAAAACTTAATTTAACACAACATTAAAAAAAACGCAAGAACTTATTCCTTAACCTAATAGTTGCTAGATGCAATGACTATTCCAAAAGGAAGTCTTTTATACTGCATTAGGCCCTTCTAGGTGCCAAAGTCAGTATACTTACGCGCGTTTTTACGGAAGGAATTTAGATAGTAGGTATTGCCTAGGTGCAACTCCAAAATAAATTTAACTTCCTCAAAGAGGTAGAGTAATTCGTCTATAAGGTGGATAGGTTCTGTATCAAACACTGTAACCGAATTTAATTTTCGAAAATCGACGTACATGTGAAAAGTTTGGTTGGGTTTGCGAACCATGACTATCGGGGAGCAGTACTCTACATTCGAGGATTGTATGAGGTATAATGCTAAAAGATTGTCCATTTCTTCATTTAACGCGTTTTTAAGGGGGATGGTAAGAGGATAAGGCTTCAATCGAACAGTTGTTTTTGTGGTGAGTACGATGTCATGCTTAAATTGATTGGAGCAACCGGGGTCTCGGAGATCACATTTTAAATCTACATACATTCGAGGATTGTATGAGATATAATGCTAAAAGATTGTCCACTTCTTCATAAACGCATTCCTAAGGGATATGGAAAGAGGATAAGGCTTCGATCGAACAGTTGTTTTTGTGGTGAGAACGATGTCATGCTTAAATTGATTGGAGCAACTGGGGTCTCGAAGATGACATTTTGGAATCCATTTAGCAATTGCTGCAGCTGACTCTTTTGAAGAGTCGCTGTCCTAGGGAAGACATACAGCACGGGGGATGATGATTCCGGGGGTCTAGATAAAGATGGGATAGGATAATCACCATCTTGTTCAATGCCTACTACTTGCGCAACATTGAGGGGGACAGCGGGATAAACCGCTGCCTAAGGGGACTCTTCATTAAGGGCAAAAAAATTGTTGATACACACACGGCGGTGATATTTATTTAACATATTGATTTGAACAAAAATACGGATCAGGTAATACACTGGTCCTTTTATTAAGCGGGGGCGTGGGGTGACTTAATCACCTAAATCAACGTGAACAGTTGAAGGACTGTTCACAGGGATTAACAACCGACTATGACGTCACACTAGAGGCGTTTGGTATCAAATCCTTACTAATCAAACAGATTGCATAAATGATTGGCGAGATTTACTTGAATAGGCCGATAACATCGTTTAAAGTTGGCTAAATATAAAACAACAAAATATAATTTTATCGACAAAGATCAAAATAAGAATAGGCAAAGGGAAAATATTTAAATCGTAAGAGTATCTTGATAATCATTATGAGAAGAGATTCTCAAATGGATTAAATTGATTAATGTAACTAGGCTCAGATCAAAGGGGCAACGAACTTAATAATACTAATAATGGAGGGGGTTTCAGTCTTACGGGTCAATGACTTCGACGAAGGTCCTTCTTCAGATGAGGCGAGTGGGAAACGCCCCAATGAGTCAAGTAAGGCACGATCCGAATAAGACAGGTGGGGCACGATCCGAAACATTCTTCCTATGAAGATAATCAAAAGTCAAAGATGACGTTAGAGGTGCAAAGTGGGAATTCTTGTAATTCCAAATGAAAGAGGAATCTTTTTTTCTCAAAGGTAATCGATGGAGATTTTCTCCGGTTCGATTAAACAAAGGGAGACTCTTGCGCAAATTCAAAGTCTTGCCGTTCACAGAAGCTACCAATTGGCTTGGGTAGAATCTCGGCTGAAGAAAGATTGCTGTCTGACGAACGCTCACGGGACAAAATGATAAAGACAGCCTTAAAGTGCGGGCTAAATCGTCTAACAACTGAATAACCCAAGTATTCGTATGCCCGATTCTGGAGTGTAAGGGGTATTTTAGACTAAGGAGTCACAAGGTCCAGACATCTTACTCCGGAGGCTGAGTGGATTCATCATTTATGTACGAGGTTCGAGACTGCGCGGCTCTTTCTCACCTCTTTACTAGGGGTGCAGGGATGCTTGGAAAGAGTTCACAGGATTAGAAAATATATTCTCAACGTGCTCAGGACTCAAAAATTTGAGAATGTTCCAACACAATATGACGTCGTCCATGGCGTGATACCATAGCACGTGGTCTGCTTTAAATTGTGAGGGCGTCAGATGTTGTTTTTTTACATATATGTATATATATATATATATATATATATATATATATATATATATATATATATATATATATATATATATCACGAAATAATTGTAGCTGAGGATACATATGGAAAGGAATAAATGGAAGAAAGAAGTATAATCTTGTATTTGCTTGGCATTGCAACCTCAGCTAGCATTCTGCTTCATCTCCCGCAAAATTGGCCAAGCAATTTTAATTCGGAAGTGAGTGGAATTGCGAAGGCAGCGAATGGGGTGATATTCTATCTGATATGTCTGACTGGGCATAGAGAAACAGAAATTAGATACAGGACTATCATTACAAAAACAAGAATTTCATCAATCAGAAATAAATACGAATTTGTATTGTGAATAATATGGAAATATAATAATAATAATTATCTGTTCCTGTTCGTTAGGAGCGTGCCTCGTCTTTAAAAACTCTCTTGCTGGCTTTTTTCTTTGCTTGCCTGCCGACGATTTTTATCAAATTCCATTTCTTCTCCTGGGCATCTCTCATCCGGAGGTATGTTATCTCGGAGGACGTATCGTTTCTCAGCATACGCCATTGGTGTTCTTTGATTTTTGTATTAAATATTCCCGAGGTTTTCTCGCTAATGCAGTTACTATTACAACCGCACATCTTACTCTTCATCCTGGGAACACAAATTTACCCACACAATAGGCAATACTTTGAATGCAGTATTCACTTGACAAATCAACTCAAAATAAGCTAGTCTAACTTTAACTATTTTCTAGTTAAACTTGCATATTTATGGAGTAGCAGCCATGGTAAACTGATCTCTGAATGTATTTCAAATACAAGCTCGTCGCCCATTACCAATTCACCATGAATTTTAGAAGTTACGCTCTGTCCATATTTTCTTGAGCAAAGTCAGAAATATGTCCCCTTCTTACTCACCTAGGTATGCAATTATGGGGTAAGGGATATAGAACGGAGCATTACCGGTATTTGCTCATAATTTGAGGGCGGGGCGCAAATCGCTTAACCAAAACATGTTGAAGGTCTCTTTGACTCTGAAAATGACGTCTAGTGAGAGGCTGGCAATGAGTGTGCAATGTACTTTAGAAACTGATGAGGCAGGATTCTGGATGGAGAATGCGTAGAAAGAGGTTGAGAATGATTGTGCCATTGACATGGGGTGCGTAGTTTTGACCTCATGGTGGATGCGAAGGGGATCCTTGCAGAATTCATCAGAATCCTTTGTTGTTGCTCATGGAGGATATAAAGAAGTTCATGGGTGTATTAGATCCGAATCCTTATAAAGAGTTTTTACACGTTTGCAAGATGAAATAGTTCAAAGGGCAACTTTAACGCTTAAAGGATTACCGATTCTTTGTGAAAGCAGTCTCACCGCCATGCAACCCTCGGTAATTAGATGGTGCGTAAAATGTTAAGCAATTATCAGAATAAAATTAAACCTAAGTGATAAGGCTGCCGGAGTTGGAATTTAGAGACTCATCAACTGACCATACATCCAAAAATGAGATAGATAAATATGATTTACACGAATGCAGAACAATTGCATGATTTATATAATATTTGAAATAGGAAATGATCAATAACAATGTGAAATGTTGACCAACACAGAGCTCAATCATTGTGAGTATCTGCAGAGCATGGTGAAAATTTAAGTCCTTTTAACTGAGTAGTTATAGTACTATGATGTGTGAAAGCTTCTATATTACTGACATCAACTCAACGATCTGGTACACTATAAACCACCCTGCTGAAATGAACATCTAGTCACCGTAAAATGGGTGAATATTTTTAATTCAACGATGTAGATAAATGGCCTTAGGATTCCTGTAAAGGCGCGAGGGAAATCCTTCATATTGTAGTGGCCTGACAGTGAAATGTGAAAAAAAAGAAAGAGCTCCTTTATAATTGAAGCTGATCTGCATTGCATCGTAGAAAAGAAGGTATTAAGCAGCACAGTTATAATAAAGATATCACTACGGGTGCAGAATGCGTATCGACCTACCCAGCTCCCTTCCTTTGGTGAGGTAGTTGCAAAACCCTTATACTTCTAGATGAAAAGTAAATGCAAGTAGAAAATCTTTTATTCAGCAGCTCATCCCAGATAACAATGAGCCCATTGCAATTCAACTGAAGGATTTTTCCATCTACAACTATCTTTAAGCAAATGCAAAAGTCCCTTCGATGAAGAGATCGTAGCCGGCCTAATTTAAAATTTTTAGGAGCTCTTGTTTGCAGAAAGTAATTTTTCTGTAGGCAACATTGACGAGTTACTAGTGCAAGTTCGAATTGTTATACCAGTACTCTCTTTCCCTTACTTTGAATCTTTCTGCTGGCGAAGCGCTCCTTTAGTTGTGTTTCGCTCGTAGCAGTTGTGGCTCCTTGAAATTCTCCCTTTTTTCAGGGGATATACTTTCTCGAGGGAACGTATCTCTAATCTACCTTCTCTGAGCTTTTCCCCATCTAATTTAAACCACTCGAGAGCAAGGGTGGCCGATTTGTATTCCTCAAAGCGGTCATACGAAGAGGGGTCATCGATAGTGACTAGAACAAAACAGGGAACCCTATTAGTGACAGCAAAACCAAGGTGGCTAACATTGGAGGGAGAATCAACTGAAGAGAACCTAGTGGGTGTATGAGCTAAAATAACGTTAGGCTATGTGAAGCTCAAAAAATAGGTGGTTCCTTAACTTTTCAATCATAGATGTCGTAGTGTTTCGGTCTGCGCAATGAGGATACCTCCGTGACCTTTTTAAATAGATTTAGGTCCGCAGTCTGAGATATGAATGGCAATGCTTGGAATTTTCGGAAAGTGATTTGCTGCAATTACAAACTTAGTTTTACACGATACATTTTTATCGTGTGCAGTCTTGTAGCAATTAGCAAATATTTTTCTGCCTGACGCGAATGGCACGTCAGGAAGTTCTATTATTGCAGTCAAGGCGGTAGCTTTAGTAGCATCTATACGGTAACGCCACTAATGAATTAACCCTGTAGTTATACCAAACGAAATCTCTTAAATCAAGGATCCTTTTTAGGTCAAATTTGAAGAAAAACATCGAGATGGGCCTAAATATCTTTCAATCTTTCATCGATACGCTCTGGATCATAAACGAGCTCTGCTTGGCAATTTCTTCTTTTGATATTTTTAAAACACAATTAAAAGTTGCATTCTGCGCTCTGTTAGTTACATTGACCAGAGTGACCCATTAGAAAAATGGGAAATCCTAGCCTCCTTAACAAGAAGAAACGTTAAGTCCTGAATTTGGGGAAGGATGAGTCCTGAATTTTGGGGAGGATGAGTTTTTCGGATACCTCACGTTTCCCGTCAGTTACTCGGGTTTAAAGACTCCCGGCTACTTGAAAACACCTCTTACTTTATAATTATTGTCTATTTCTGTGGAGTAGGAATGGAATTATCTAGTTTTATTCCCAGGTGAAGAGAACCGGTCACTACAGGTACTTCAACATGCTCCCTACTCGAGTCGGTGAGGAACCTAGAAATAACCGTAGCATACTTGGCAGAAGAACGGGTTTGCACTCTCTTATCTCTATCCTTCCGAAGAGTATGAGAGGCCGGAAGCGCCCGGCATTGCATGTTCCATCTCCGAGAAGGACAGTGACACGCCCGCCACTCCCCTCCCCTAACTATTGTAAAGAAAGTTCTATCCTTTTTCAGGTTCATTGGCACTAATGTCTCGTTAGGTTGATCTTGAGCGAGATCAGACTCTGGCCTGAGTTCTGTGCCACAGAGCCACCATCCCAATGAGGTTAGAAGCCTATCTCCTGTAGTAAGTGAATCATACTACACCACTATCTTCAGGATAGGCCTTATTTTAGCTTTTTCTTTTTCACGCGTCAAGTAAGCTGAATGGGTTCGGACGTGCCATTTCGCATAGGTTGATTTGATTCGTCTGGGAACATGCGTGCCGTATACCTACATGAATAATGTTGAAAATTCTACTCAGGCTCCATTGGTCCAGTTCAATTGCTCTATCTAACATCACTGCTGCCTTTTGGGGCACGGTTATTCATCCCACGAAGGTTTCTTGTTTTTTAGTTCTTCTCTTGAGAAAGGGATGGGGACTAGGATCAGTTTGATTCAAGATTGAGAATCACCTTGGGGCATAATATATGAAGTGGATAGAGCGTAACTGCAGTTGTGAACAGCTTTATTAGAAGAATAAGTGACCTTTTCTACATAATACTTTTGTAAAATCCCCTGAATAGGTATTGCCACTTCCCTTCTTTATAGGTAGAGGTGACTAAGAGATTCCATTGATTTCGTCATTAACACACACACACTCAGACACAGCATCGACGTGAGACTAGGTTGCACTTCTTAAAGGTGCTTCTAATGAATTTGTGACGGTGATATTCCAGGATGTTGCCAATTTATTTTAATTGAAGGTAAACAGAATGCATGCATAATGAGGGTGAGGGCTCCAAATGACTCTTGGTATCAGAAATATCCAAAATAAGGTCACTTTTGCATAGTTGACCTCGGTTCTGAAAAAGGACGGGCTATATCAAACCGAACGAATTTGTCCCATATAAATGGGAAGTAGTAATTAGCTTATATGTGCACTGGAAGCCGTGGATCGATCGGCAGATTATTACACTCCCAACCTAAAAAATCATCAATTCATCGGACTTTTGGCCATTGCACCAGATAAAGACCACACGGTATATCAACCCACTAGACTGGTTACGAATACAAGGTTGGAAGAGCACCCAGCCTCCAGATACCCTTAAATAGCAAAAGAAAGTATAAGATGTAGAATAGGTAAGTAACACTAAATGATAGGCTGGTCCAAGTAGTACATAAAAGTGAAGGTATAGGAGAGTTCAGGTCTGAAATAATGGTGGCATGAAGAGACCATAGGAACTTACCAGCTTCCGTTGGATTTGCTTATTGTTGGAAGTATACTAGGTTATCCAAGGCACTTTGGGTGTAGCGGGGCTGTGGCTAGGGAAAGTTTGTTATTCCTCAAGCTAAGGATGGTGGCGTACTTAATGCGTTGGAACAAAAGACTACTATATCTCTTTCTCCACCTTTTCATCTAACAAAGAACGACGCTTGGTTCCCAAAGTCTTACAATTGAGTGACATTTTTATCTTTACGTCAATTTCATTAAAGGTATGGTGGACCACATATTGGATTGAAAGGACACTGAGAGCACTATAAAATAAGTATTTCTGGAATTATTTTACCCCCGCTCACTATCTATACACCCTTTGAATTCACATATCACAATGTCATATTTTTTAACATATGACATTAAAAAATAAATATTAAAGCTATCCCCCTCCCATATATACCCTTCCTCTCTGATTCCCGTCCCTCCATTAACCGCTTCATCTTCCTGTACAAATAATAATGAATGCAGAAATATTCATACCAAAATGAAAGTCACTCATTGACTACCGTTAGTGGTTTAAAAATAGGCACCTCTCACTCTTGCCTGGTAGATACGGTGATAGACGTCTAAAGTCCAGACAATGCTTCAATCCCAGTGAGGTTGGACACAGGAGTTTCATTGGGCTCTCGAGCTTGACTCACATTGGCGTATAATGTCAAAGCTCAGTACCTTAGCACTTAAAATACCACTTTCTCTATCCATTTACTTTTTTAGCAATTCTTTTCAATAAATCCCACACACCTTCTTAAGGTTAATTATTAAAAAACACGATAGAATGCATTGACTGAGGTCTTTTAATATAATCAATATAACTGCCCTGAGAGAAAGAGAATAAGTAGCTTATCAATGCCACCAAAGCTATGAAGGATGCACCATTAAATGATCGCTTACAGAAACTGCCAAATGCATGAGATGCAAAGCCATCGAACCGACATAAATTGACTTATCTATCATATACTCATATATGAAGTTTCACAGGCGGTATTTCGTCGATTGCATTTGAATCGTATGACGATTATTACAATATTATGTTTAATACTCAAAACGAAATTACAAGATATCTTTTTAATTTTGCAAGTTTAGCACAAAAGATTATATACCATCTATGTATATTATTTATAAATTTTCATATTTAGTCACGCAAATACGAGTATACATAAATAAAGTCGTGGCTACATGTATAGACTTTCTGAACTTCATGAAGAGATTCCGTGTTATCTACAAGCACTACCCATATATTAGCTACATCTTAAGGTTTACAAGTCTCTTTGTAATCTTCTTCATGTAATACCAGTTGTTCTCAATAAAGTGTAAGTCCTTGGAGTTTTCCAAGCCAATCGGTTACATTAATCTTCAGCTGAGCAAGCCAATTTGTCCGTTACTGGCTTTTTTAATGATCGTGAATTGCTTGACGACCTACCTCCATCAATGGCAAACTATTCATCATATGGTCGTTGCGAACGGTCACCTCTTATTCCCATATTCTCCCACCCCGCAAAATTTAGTCAAACAATCTGCAGGTACAGGTCGAACTTCATTCAGCTTGAAACACGAGAATTCTAAAATGTTCGTATGTCAACCTTTGACCTTAACTCAAAGGTTCTTTAGCATTTTTCAGTCTTTAAGGAAATTTGCGTAATATAAGAAGTCTTTCTTTGTCTTTCAACACTGGAAGTGTTTAACGGTACAACCTTGA
The DNA here is from genome assembly GCA_963969495.1 of Ceratothoa steindachneri. Lineage (NCBI taxonomy): Eukaryota > Metazoa > Arthropoda > Malacostraca > Isopoda > Cymothoidae > Ceratothoa > Ceratothoa steindachneri. The sequence goes on along the minus strand of OZ018326.1, from coordinate 36,452,288 downwards.
GTGCTTGGGCTCTGGCATCAGCCAATCGATTCTGTATTATCGGCATATCACAACCGAGACAATCACAAGATTTATGAAGGCCTTAGACAGATAGACACTTCCCACCTCCTCTCAGCTTTATCAAAACAGTGGCGCAAGTTCGTTTTGTGTTGGAATAAAGCCATTGTTTTAAAACAGTCCTGATTGTGTGGGAGCATTAAGGATAACTTTGGCTAGTTGTGGAAGAAGAGTAAAATTGCGTGAAGATCCAAGGTCATTTTGTGGAGCATGAAAAATATTTTTCTGCTAAAAGTAAGGAAAAGCCTGAAAATTTTTCGTCTATCACTGGCTGTGTTTCTTCTAGCGGAAATCGTAACAAAGTTAATTGCAATGATTTCTAAATGATATATTATTTTTAACTCCTTCTTTAGCAAATGTGTAGATTGGTTTTCTCATCCAAGAGGGTTATTTTAAAAGCGAATATAGTTCAAGTTTGCGACGAATATCCGAAAATAGATGAAATATTACAAACAAGTTTCTTTATGGCGCCATTATTATTCTTTGTTTGCATTTAGGACTTATCTATCTATGCATATTTTCCAATAAAAATGTAGTTGAAGTACCCTTCCCCATAATTAATTCCAGAATAAATTATGCCAATAGCCGAAGTTTCAAGGTTTTGTTCTGTGTTTGCTTATTCTAATTTTGTAAAAAGCAAACCCAATTATCTGCCTTTCGTCTTCTTTAATATATTTCTTTGAAAATTTATTCTATTTACATAACTTCTTTAAGGTTTGTAAAGGCCTTAATCCTTGAGAATATATCCACGATCTTTGGTAGTAATACGATAGACAGATTTTTCTCCAATTGTGGTTTGGTATATTAAAATAGATAAATGCTGACAACAATGGTTACATTAATTATAAAACAAAAATTTAGTTACAATTTTGAACTCAAGACTCATTAGCCCGTGTATTCCTAAAATATACACCAATCTTTCTTCGAAGAACGAGGAATCTGAGATGAAGTTTCTTGCTATAATACAAAACAAACACTCAACAGACAAAAGAAAAAAAGCGACTATATATTAAGAACTGATGGCAGAAATAAACAGTGCCGTAAAAGTTTATTGGAGAGAGACACAAATATGAAATAGATAAAAATTAATAGTTGAAATAAAGAAATAACGGTAATACTTGAGTTTTGGCGCGCACGTTAGGGGGCGATGTTTCTGGGCTACAATTGAGGCTTCATGACCTCGGATTGTATCTTCGGATGTGGCCAGTCATGGCGTTGTATTCGTTTTGTTATTTGTTTTGGTGTCTTTATTCTTTAATATTTAGTAAGTGCCTGCACTTCTACTCGATTATATTAATTAGTAATGTATTGAATTTTTCTATGCCTCCTAATGTTCCGTCCACTCTGCTCTGTGTAACAGTAACGCTTCGTCGCTCTAAGAATTAAAGCGAAGCTTTGCAACAAGTGTGGAAAAGAAGCGCGACTCGATTACAGTAGTGAAAGGTGGAGATGGTTTAGCTTTTGGCGTGAAGTAATTATTTATTAGGTAATGTAAGTGACAATAGCGCCGCAGATATTTAGCAATCAACTTTTGCATTCAAATCTGAGGTTAGCCTTTCGAATTAGGAATATTACGAGTTTTTGTTAAATTTGCGGGTAGTGTGGGTGCGCTACCCCGTACAATTAAGTAGGGGGTATTGGGGCTAAGCCACCAAGCCTTTATTTCGAAAGTAACTAAAGATATGTGATTTTAGGGGAGGAAATTGGCTAGAGTAGGTGGAGCTATCGTGTATATTCTTTTAATAAAGGGGATTAGCCGATCGCATTATTTGTTGGCCAAAATTGTATTCCAGTAGTAGCCCCCACTAACGTGCGGCCATTACTAAAGTATTACCAAAACTGACCAATGTAAATGTAACAATTAGCGAGAAAACGCTTATAAAAGAGACCTAGACAAAGCCACTATAATTAAATTAACGAAAATCAAAAACAATGAGTGTTAATTAATTAGCCACCTCCCTCTTTGTGTATATTTTGCTGACTGTAGAGGAATCGATAGTCTCCCTCCTCTCTCATTTAAGCCACGGGTCGTGGACCACAAACATCCTGGTAGTGTAGATGCCATGATCTAAACCCTTAACCACTCAACTGAACGACCTTCCGAGACCACAGAAAGCAATAATCAGTTCAGGTAGGACTGGAGACCTTAAAACCGGTTTAAAACTGCAAGATCTCCCATAAAAGTGGATATTAAATTTCATTTCATGTGCGAAATTGGAGACGCGTCTCCCTCAAGCCCGAAGGTCCCTCGGGAACAGAGGTACGACAACCTGAGAAAAGCCGATAGAGGAGAAGTCTTCATGCTACCTGTCCACAAATCCCCCCAACCTCTCCTACCCCTACCTCAGTGGGGTTACAACGTATATATACCAAAAACTTTGGAAAAACGGGGTAGAATATGTGAGTCAGCAGGCTACGAAGTTCTCAGGAATAGGCCCTGGCTATCAAGAGAAGGGACTAAGAAGCAGCTCATGCTCGAGCTAGTTCCTGGTGATAATACCCAACTTTAAGTTAACTGGATAGGCCTCGCCCTTGAGGAGGGCTGGAAGTAAGAAGTAGCTCATCCTCGAGCTAGTTCTTGGTGGTCACACCTAAGTTTAAGTTAACTTGATTTAAGCTTCAAGTTCAACTTGCCCTCGTCAGAGAAACCACCTCCTCAATCCTGGTGTCTCACTAGGCACCAAGATAGGCATTGCTCTTGAGGGATACTGGAACTAAGAAGAAGCTCATCCTCGAGCTAGTACCCAGTGGTCACACCGAACTTTAAGTTAACTTGATTTAAGAAGCAAGTTCAACTTACTATCATCAGAGACCCTCCCCCCCCCTCCTATCCTACTGCAGCCCAAAGAACAGAGATAGTCCTGCCCTTGAGGACGACTCCCAAGTCAACTTCAAATAGAACTCCCCTGTGTCAAATGAATCCCGCCTGGCTAATCGATAGTCAGTGCGAATTATTCACCAGGGTATCTGAAGTGGAGAAAGGAACATTCTTTCACAATTGGGTGGTGATATAATTTTCTGCCGAAGGCTATTGGCTCCCCCATCTGCCACACTCACCTAAGTCCTGTGTGGTTTTAAAAACTATTCCGCGTGCACCAACCATCTGGCCGAGGCACGCGTCACCAAAACAACAAGATTCTTGAGGTGATGTACATATCTCATTGAGTTCAAGGTCAGACTCAAACTCGTCGCAAGAGCGACAAAGGTATTTAAACCCTGGTTTCCGGTCGGTATAGACCATTAGCATTTTAGTTTATTAAGGTGAGTGGTATGTCAACGGTCACTATATTTCGGAGAGGTCAATTTATAAAGCCTAAGTTAAAAATTATTTAACTCTTTTCTGTGTACTTAGAGTGTAGTATTTCTTTGGTTCATGTTTATGTTTTTGTGTTTTAATTAAAGTTTTAGTTTGTTTGAAAAAATTATTTTATTATTCTCGAAACGCTAAGTATGGTACAATGAACCCTCCAAGTTTAAATCGGTAATAATTAAGATAATAATAATCAAACATATATAACCCTCGTAGAGAGATATAAAGTTAATCATGGATTTTTTGGTGTAGTACTTAAACAACCCATACGTACGAACTCCTTTCCATCACTCGGTCCTTCTTATACCACGACATAAATATTTGGTGTCAAGGTGTGGGGTGCTTCCGATACTAGGACACCGACAAAGCAAAAATTAAATTAAATTTAACAATATATATATATATATATATATATATATATATACATATATATATATATATATATATATATATATATATATATATATATATATATATATATATATATATATATATATATATATAAAGCCGCGGCCCAAATTATTCGGATAAATTTTCTTATTCCTTTTTTATATCTATAAATTTGCTTGTATGAGTCGAATACATCTGGAAGGCAAAATAAAAGCACAAGCCTCCTTATTCCTCTTTTGTAAATCTCTTTAATGCCATGCAATGGAAATGTAGGAAATCTTGGTATCAGTATGCGGTAAATTACAGTCAAAATTTCGACAAATGAGATCACATGGATTTTTTGACTAATATGATCTTTAATGTCCAAGGGATCTAATAATAAAAGATAATGTCAAAAACATGTAACTATATCGTGGAAGAATGAAGCCTGATACGCCATTGCACTTTGGTAGTCTAGAGCTTTTGCTAGCCGATTTTATACGGCATTGGTCTCCCAACTTTACATTACTGGATTCGATCCCAGCAGGAGCAGACGTAGAGATCTGGCTACCATTTGCTGGACGCGTTAGGTTAATCCCCGTACTCGGCTTGGTAGATTTTAGAGTGCTCACCACACAAATAACTAATTACATCCCTGCTTTCTTTCATCTCTCGTCTTCGTAACACAACACACTCTCTTTTTGAAGAAATACTGCCGATGGGTAACTATATCCACATACCCCTGACGTGGAACAGGTCTTTCTGCCCCGATACGAGGGAGGATTCACTGAACGCTGTTTTGTGTAAAAAAATAATACTTTCTGGAAACTCTCGCAAAAACGGACCCGCTCCTTGAGTTCATCAGGGATTGTTATACTGTCCTTTATGCCTATTTGATTAACTTGTCTGGGATCCTTTTGGATGAATGCAGGTTAGCCAACCCCCGTACTACAACTATTAAGAGAGTCTCAAATGTTGAAAAGTCACCCATGGGATTTTTTGGATCACATTCCGGTGTTGAAGAAGTAGTGGAGAGGATTCAAGAAACTGTAACTTCCAATTCTGATCTCGTGGGAGTCGACCCAGCCACAGGCCACGACAGTTTTGCGGTGCTTAAGCCTTCGGGATCTTAATAAAACCGGTCGAGTTGTAAGAGGAATCGACAGAGAGTGATCAAGTTAATGCATCCCTCAGAACATTCGGTCAAAGACTGCTCTCAGAGTGATACCTTCTATGATAAATTGCAATAACGTGTATATTACCTTATTTTTAAGAGTGTTCTTCTTTAATATTAACTAATGTTCCGTATTGAAACAGAATGAAATTTTTCTCACTGTATTATTGTACACATTAGCGTTATTACTAAAAGTTAAAATGTTCGGATCATATGTATATAACGGACCCCAAGTAATCCATATGGAGAATAAGTACCTCAACTTTGATTTTATGTAGATTACGGACGACAACTTTGGCCTTATGTAGTTTAGGACCCCGTGTAAACCATATGGAGAATAAGTACGAGTACCTCAACTTTGGCCTTATGTATATTACGGACCCCAACTTTGGCCATATCTAGTTTACGGACCCAAAGTAAACCATATGAGGAATAAGTACCTCAACCTTGGCTGTTTGTAGTTTACGGACCCCAAGTAAACTATATGAAGAATAAGTACCTCAACTTTGGCCTTATGTAGATTACGGACCACAACCATGGTCTAATGTAGTTTACGGACCCCAAGTAAACCATATGGAGAATAAGTACCTCAACTCTGGCCTTATGTAGATTACGGACCACAACTTTGGCCTTATGTAGATTACGGACCACAACTTTGGCCTTATGTAGTTTATGGACCCCATTCTTGCCCGAATGAAGAAGACAAAACTCAAATAAAACTAATAAAACAAACTTTTATATATATTTTTTAATTTAACCTAATGGTTAGGTTAGTTTTCATGTTTTTACTACACTAAAATTAAAAGTTGCCTTTGATTAATTAAAAGTTTATTATAAAGGGTCTTATTCATTATAATTTTAATTAAAAGAATAATGTGAACTAATGGTATTAAAACAATGAAAAAATATATTGTTTATGTGCCTTAATTAATAAATATATTTTTTCTGGGACGAGATTATTACTTTAATTATTCTTTCCTAAATAAATGATGAAAATTTAAAATAAAAAATTATTTAATATTAGAAAAAGACTAAATAATATTTTATTTTGATGAAGCAACTTTCTAAATATTGGAATTTAATAAGAAAGTATAAAAAACAAATAAATTAACTTAATGGAGAATACAGACCCAATGAAACAGAATTGAATAATATTTTATTTGGTGAAGCAACTTTTCAAATATTGAAATTTAAGGGGAAGCTATAAAAACCTAATTACAATGGCCATATGGAGAATACCGACTCCAAACAAGGCAGAGGTTCAAATCTACATATAATACGAATTAATGGTATTTTTCTAATTCAGAGTAATTAAGAAGCTATAACGGCAGAAATAGTAAAGAAATGTGTTGTCTACTAATATTTTGTGTCGCATTAATTTAGATCGTTTCCTGTTACTTTTTCTGGCTTGGACATTTTCCCTTTCCCAGGAGAGTCCCATACACCTGTTTGTTTGTTTGTTTTTAGATTTTCTCTTACATGGAATAGCATGACTGTGTATGAGTTCCTGCGGACTTTTTTCTATTAAATCGTGAAGTGGATGTCTTGATTTCTCGCCTGGTCAGGAGGGAGGGTGTAGAGGTTGAGAAGGCATGTTATGAGGAAGTGTCCCAAGTGTAAGGCAAAGGATCAGTGATATAATATGGATTTCGTGACATCACCATTAGTATTTGCTATACTCTCGATGGTTATTATTTTATTACAGTCACCAATTGCATCATATACTTAATTTTTAATTATTACTTTTCATTCAATTGATTTTCCATAGCAATATATATTTGGAACGGGAATTTTTGGACGGTTTAAATAATATACGACAATTTTTCTTAGTTTGCTTATGAATTTTGCATATTGTAACTTTTATCCAAATTCTTTTAAAGAGTTCATTTAGAGTTTGGGCGCATTTTTTTAGGGGACACAAAGCACAAATGGCTGGTGACGTCACCGGCCAGAAAGGTCGACTCGCCACTTTGACTCCTTAATACTATTCTGCAAAGTTGCTTCGCTTGGACCTGCTTCAGCAAATTTTAAAGACAATAAAATTCTATCATTTAAATAAGTAAATTTTTGCTGCTACTTTACTTTTGATTTTCACTAAATCAGATTGAATCCGTGCATTACATTCATTTTTTAAGTTAAGGTTAGGTAAGGATTATAACCATAAAAGTATCAAAATCGGTATTTTGTCTTTATAAGAAAAAACGTCTTTTCGTTCACCTATTCGTTCACACTCGTAGATCACAAGACTGCCTCACAATCAGCCACCCTTGTGTGGTCACCAGCCATTTTAGGTTTCTAACCTTTAAACAAAAAAGTTTAAATTTGGAAAAAATAAAATGGTGAAGTTTAGAAAAAAAAAGATTAGCAAATGATTTGTAATTTTTTAAAACAAAGAGATTAACGAATGGTGAAGTTACAAAAAATTATTATGTTCACTAACTCTATGATTTAAGAAGGGGATTTTTTTTAGTATTTGAATAACGAGGCAATGGCTTTGCCGGCTCCCCTAAGGGGGGGAGCTTGCACTTTGCTACTTAGATTACAATTTTAAAACTATAAAAACGCAGCCATGGTTAAATTTTTATAAATTTTCTGAACTTCGCCAATTATAATAATTTTAAAAAGTAACCCTTAACTAAATTTCCCACCTTTGAAAATATCACGTTGCTAAAATATAGAGTTACAGAAGATATATAAAAATAAATTTTCTGAACGTCACCATTTGTAATTCTTAGGGTTTTAAAAAATTCGCCAAATTTCGATACTTACGGCCGTATGCTAAGACAAATGTGAAATGCATTTTTATCAGATTTAGTGTAGCTTCACTTTATTTATAAAATTATTTAATGCCAAATGCTAAAATGTAAAATATATAAAAAAATTAGTTTTTTTGCTCAAATGTGCATTTCACATTTGTTTGAGCATACGGCCGTTATATTTATTTCTGAATGTCACCATTTGCTTTCACTATCTATAATTTTAGAGGGGGATTTTTTGAGTATTTGAATAATAATTTTATCTCATTTTGGTTATAAATTATTTTTTTATCAGAGTTATTTTTAATAATTCTTTTAAAATATAAAAAAAAATTGTGAAGTTCAGAAAGAATATAAGTATCAAAATTACAAATGGTTATGTTCAGAAAATTGATTTTTATATATCTCCTTATATTATTCTCTATAACTCTATATTTTAGCAACGTAATTTTTGGAAAGAGGGAAAATTTAGTTTAAAGTTCTTTTGTAAAATTATTTTAATTGGCGAAGTTAAAAAAATTTCGAAAGATTTAACCATGGCTGCTTTTTTTAGATTTTTAATTTTAATCTTAGTAGCGAATCTTTATCAGGAAGAAAAAGCTACTTCCCCATAGAAACAAATAAATTAACATGAATTTATTTGGCTAAATATAAATGAAGAAAAAACTGGACCATGATAAGATTCTTAGGAGATACTAGGTTTTATAACAGTTTTGTTTTGTAATAGTTCCATTTTATCTTTACAGAATTTAGCGTGTGTAATAGAAAAAGTTCCGTCAAACAAACTTAAATTTCTATTTTTCCACCTGGTGTCTCTAAAACGTTTTTCCATTGAGTGTTGGTGTTTCGAGATAGAAGTGAAGCGTCCCAAGATCAGTCAGATGAACGTCCTCAGAGTATCGGTGAGTCTCAGGAACATAGATCGAGCATATTAAGGCAGAGCTCAAGTTATCAGCAGTTTGGTTGTGAAAAAGGCATTTGAAAGTGCTCAGAAAGAAAAATTGAAATCGCTCACGGAGAAGAATGAAATTTAGGTGATCACAGTGTCAAGAGCCGGCAAGGTGGAGATAGGCAGGAGTTCACGGTACATGCAAAGGCCTTGGCTCACCTTCTGTATGCGAGAACAACATCAAGAGCGCTGTCTTCGTCTTCCTGGCGACTAGAAGGATCATGGAAATCGAATTCTCATCTTTTATGATGAAAAAATTTTAACGGTCGATCCGGTCATTTACAAGTAGAGCAAACGGGTGCTAAGCTTCAGCCAGGTGATTTCCAAGCTCCATCCTTTGTCAGGGCCAAGAAAGCACTTTACCTCCATAAGAATGCTCGGCATCATGGTTACGAATGGCGAGAAGATGCAGCCTATGTGGTTCACGGCCGCTTACAGGCTCACTGTGGCCGATTACAGAGATATCTTAACCACAAAACTCCTGTCTTGGTGAGAAAGATCACAAAGGAAACTGACTACTACCATCAAATAGATTAGTACTAGGGTGCAAGATTGGTTGGGGTTGAAATTGAACTCATGGTTAAAGGAATTTTGCCCGCCGCACTCGTACGATCTCAATACTTCAAAGTAAGTGTGTGGGCGCATATGTTTAGGTCAAAGCCTGCAAGATGCGCCAAAAATATTTTGACGAGCTGATGACCTCCTTCAACCGCGTGTGGGCAACTCTGAGGAAGGACTTTGTCCGAACCGTCTTACTGGCCTTAAGGTCACATATGGAAATCGTGTTTGTCACCAAGAGCGGCCACTTGTTTAATGAATTATAGAACAACTTGTAATAAATTGAAAATCACATGACACGTGATTTATAGATGTATTTAAAGGCCCAATAAAGGAAAATTGGTAACACAACCTGGGAAAACAATTAAAGAATACCACATGAACCAATAAATGCTTTCAGAAGGAAAATGGGTGATTTAGAGAACGGAAAGATAGGACAAACTATTTTAACCGTTATATGAAAATAAATAAAAAAGTTTGATTTGAACCCGTATCACTAATCGCTTGTCGCTTATATGACCAAGACGCTGATCACCAGAACTACCATTCTCAACCCCTAAAGAGGTTGATTCAAGAAGCCTTTTAAATACATCTATAAATCACGTGTCATGTGATTTTAAATTCATTACAAAAGAAGCCCGTGCTCCCTTCTACTAAAACACTTGTCTTGTCTCTCACTGGATAAAAACCTACACTCCGTTGTTAAAACGGCTTCTAAAATCAACCTTTTGGGGGGGTTAAGAATGGTAGCTCTGGCGATCAGCGTTTTGTTCATATAAGCGACGAGCGCCTAATGAAACAGGTTCAAATCCATTTTTTTAATTTATTTTCATATTACGATTCTCTACATCTCCCATTTGCCTTCTTAAGCTTTTATTGGTTCATGTGATATTCTCCTAAGTATTTTACCGGGTTGTGTTGCCAATTTTCATTTCCTTGGGCCTTTAAATACATACATATATATATATATATATATATATATATATATATATATATATATATATATATATATATATATATATATATATATATATTATTAAAGGCTACTAATAAATTTTGGTTAATTGTTTTCTTTTCGAGTGTTTCGATTTGCTTTATATTACGCTTTTAGTCTTGGCTTAACCCTTGGATTAGTTCCCCAAAATTCATAAGAAACTTTTGACCTACGAGAGCAGAAAATTGGTTGACTTAGCAAAACGAAATTTTTTATTGGCCTGACCCGTTTCTATATAAACACAAATCACTCTCAAAGGCTAAACAGTTGTGATTAGGAAATAACATACATAGTTTTTATATATCTGATTAGTTCTGTTAACATTTATACAAATATATTTATAGGAAATGTAATTTCTTTAAATGATTAAGACTATAATGGTTACAAGATTAAGATGGAAAGGGAGAAAGGCAAGAAGAATTGACAATTTGTTTGAGCATTTAATTTCGGCTGCGTTTCCTTGATATATATGGCCTCTAACATAGGTGATTTTTGTCGGTTTGGGGCCTGTGCTAAGATTTCGGTATTTTCTTTAAGTGACTTCTTGTCCAGTTCTTTTCCAAGTATATTCATATAAGAGGTGACTTCTTTGCTTGAGTGTTAGTTGTTTCTTATTATCAGATTGGAGGTGCGTCTGTTGTTAAAGAGTTTCAACCATTTAAAGAAATTCCATTTCCTATAAATATGTTCGTATAAATTTTAACACAAGTAATCGCATATATAAAAGCTCTAAAAGGCTGTAAATACTTTTCTACGATCTTAGTCACACTTTCTGTTGACTCGCAGATTATCTTATAATCATGGTTATGTTCCTTGAACTTTACTACGTCAAATATTTTTGACCATGCCGGTTTTCTTTCAGTTCCTTCCTAATCACTTGGCAAGAGTGTTTTCAATCTCTGACTTAAATTTGCCCCTCTATTGTCCTGTAGAAATTTATCGGCGTTGGGACTCTTGTTTCTAATTCCTGTTTCTCTAATGTAATGCTTGCGGCCTAAGAAAATACAGCTTTTGTCATTATTTTCAGGATATATAACACTAAATACTCTCGGGGCCTCTATGCATTTCATAATATGGAATTTAAGGTCTGAGAATATCTGTCGTAAAGCATTTTGTACTTTGTTATTCCTTTTATTTGGGAGGATGCCAGAGGCAGTCTCTTCATGAATTCTCAAAGTCGCATGATTGCTTTTTTCACTTGTTTTCACGCCGCGAAGGAAAGGGTATTCATTGGTCTGTAGAGGAGCCTCTTTCTCATCTAGCGGAAAAGAGCCTTCTATCTAATGGAGTCTTTATCCAGTGACTTGATCTTTAAAATTAAACCAGTTTTACTTTAGTTTCCTTCAGAAATTTGGTACCATCAGAAAAACTGTTGCTTTTTTTTAACATGTATTTCTATTTAATTGGACTAAAAGTCTTATCATAAAAATTTATATCCCCAAAAATCAATTATGCTAAAATAAAGAGAAACCATCCGGCCAAATAACCTGAACATAAGTCACTGTGAAACCTACAAATAAGGATAACATGCACCATCTCTTCTACAAGCGCTCGCATAGTATTGATTGTAATTTACCATTGTTCTTGACTGTTTTATCAAAAGAGTATTGTATCGTCGTGAATGAACATACGATATAAAGTTAAGTGTATTTTAAGTGTGGTCTTTAATTTTTAACCTCTTATATTATAATTGTTATCAAAGTAGCTAATACTTTTTATTTATATATTTTACTTTCTAAGTTCCCATTTATCTAATATTCTTCCTTGAAATATTAACCAAATTGCAGAAGTTCATTTGAAGTCAATATCTCAAGAAGTCTTAATGAGTAATTAATCACTCCCATTTTCTTATTAGAAAGCAATCTCTATTAATTTAAAGAAAGAAAATTTAATCCTGTAATTTTTCATTAGAAACTTTGTTACAGGTATTCGGCATTAAACTTTTTGATCCATTGCCGGAAAAATAATAATTTTTTCCTTCATTTATTTTCCATTCTATAACATTAGTTTAGTTTCTTTGCAAGAATGGCCACAGATAAACAAACCTGCCGCGTCTATGTTGGCTTTCTCTCATAATTCCACTTCGATGGATTAACTGATAGTTTCAGGGGTTTCGAATGGGTATAAAGTTATAGGTTAAAGTTATTTCAATCCAACGGAAGTAGTAGCTCATGTGTTTTGACGTGGGTGGCCTTGAGCAGATAGTGCCAAGCCTTTGTGTCAGTGTACGCAATTAGGGAGGAGTAACTAATAAGGAAAACAAAATGCCACCTCAAGCCTTTGCCCCCAAACTTGTGACTGGACATATAAATTAAAAAAGCGTTTTCCCGTCCAAATATTAATGTTATAAATATTGTGTCGACAAATATATAATAGACATTACGGCCGCATATCTCAATAAAAGTATCCGTTTTTCATTACATAATAATAAAGAATCGATATCAACAAAAGGATATGAGAACGCTTTTAAGAAAGCTAATAGAGTATTCCGAATTCTTTCAAGAAATTATATATACGTCTCTAAAGGTTTCACATTCTATGCTGTTTACTACTGCTTTCTAATTTAGCAGAAAAAAATAATATTGTAAGAGAGCATGATGGGGTCACCAAAAACATAAAATGCCTCAAAACAAAAATGTTTAAGGTTAAATTTCCAATCACTATTAAGGATAATGCTAATCCAGGACGTAAAACTTACTTTTTACACTTTAATCAGACAAAAACTGTGGGAAATGACATAATATAAACCCATGGAATCAAACTGAGTGAATGGAGATTACTATAGGATTCACCATGAAAGTTGAGAATAGTAGAAAGTTCTTCGGACTAATGTTGTCGACAGGAACATTTAAAATGGTTTCAAAAACCACCATCGATAATCATCGTCATAAATCTATTAACTTTTTGACCAAATAAATAAAATTAAGAAATGAAATATATATCAAGTATAAAGAGCAATTCGTAATCATTTAAAGTTAAGTTTGCTCCAATTTCCTTGCCACAATGAGTGGATGAACAAGTAAAAAAGAAGTGTGGATTTTACTTTAGTGGAGTAAATGTAATGAAAACTACAGTTGAGAGAGTGAAAGGGGCAAATATTTTTTAGAAAAGATTATATTAAAACAAAACGAGAACAAATTTAAAAGACAATGCCTTAAAGTTGGTTTCATGAAATGACAACTTTGCGCTACTTTCATTTGAAAGCCCTTCTGTTATAACGATCACAACTCTACACTACCTGAATAGTCTAAAATATAGAAATCATCAAAATACTTCATACTATATTTTACTTTGAAAGATTGCATGCAGGGTTTAGTAAATTCAGATAATTAGATGCAGAATTAAAGCTGAATTTAAAATAAAGCATATTCTTAGTTTCTCACGAAAACTCTTTACACGCTCTAGTACAAAAACCTAAGGATGTTACTTACTATGACAAAGTTTTACACTTAAATTTTCAGAGTAAACTTAAACTTTAAAAAGCAATTTATTGAACAATCGAAGAAAATGTAACAAATATGGATTTTTTTAAAATCACCGAAGTTAAAATAGCAGCACTACTTTGGAAAAATAATTTACCTTCATTCCGAGCACACCATTCGTGTCCGTATAACAGAAAAATGTTATGAGGTCAAAACTGATACATCATTAAACATAAATCCTCTCATAAGGGATGAGAGAATGAAGCTTTCAGTTATTGAGCTCACGACAAATGGAATCAGAACAGAAGGAAGCGTCGTCGATTTTGAAGTGGAAAGATTTTTTGTACGGGAAAACAGCAGGAGAAAATATGCAATGGATAAAACGTTCAGGAGTCACAATTTCGATCTGAAATAAGGATCTTCTTTAATTATTAAGTCAGAAATATGGATTGGTATTCCACCAGCCATTTTTAAAAGTTGTTCCGTGATTTGGTTCAAGAAACACAATTAATTCCATCAAAATGTAAAGAATTAATGGAATAGAGCTGGTCTTAATTTTAACTTTTGTCCTTCTATGTGCCTAACATGTGTTTTTTTACTAATAGTTAACATTTTTAGTGAATGCTTAGATATTTTTCGTTACAGTACTCGCTTACTTTCAACAGTAAATCCGTTTGAAATATTAAAAACAGGCAAATGCCAACTTAGCTAAGTGATGTATCTTTCTAATTAGTGGACATGATTCGTAAATTAGAATATTTATTTAATTCCCCTAAAATACAAATATCATTTAAATTTAGCGGCCACCTTCATAGTACCTCATAGCTCTTAATGTGAGAGATTCAAACTTTCAAAGTGATTCGTGATGAATGCGGCTAAGTTAAAGAAGTTGTAAGTAAATACGGAGACTAGAATGGTTTAAAAGATTGGGTAAGAGGCACAAATTTTCTTAACCTGTCCTCCACTCTGCAATGTAGTAAGGTAGTTAGGTCCCCTTCTGGTAATATTGATATACAACTCACTGCCTTAAATTCAGTTTCTATCCTTTATAAAGTATTTCTATTAAATATATTTTATTTTATCTAGATTGAATAACCTTATATAATCTTTAAATTCTGCTTAACATTTCAGTAATTGGTTCTAACCTATAGTTTCTCGATAGGAATTGGAGAGTAAAAGAGATAGTACGGAGTGGTACATCACCTCATTGTCTCCCACTGCATGCGTTCACCTCTAATGAAGGTAGGAAGTTTGCTCAAAGAGTAGTATCTAAACAATACCCACTACCTTGAAAAGTTGGCTCGGATAAGCAAATGTAGAGGCAACGGGAGAATTTATTATAGAAAAGTCTATTACTGACGGAATAGAAGTTCCTATCATTATTTTGAACGCTCTTGTCCTGTGATAAAACTGTTTCTATCCTGAGTGTACAATAATACTCAATTATTATAAGTGACTGAATAAATTATTTATATCAAATGATAAAAAAGACCAGATTCTTGCATAGATTACGCCCAAATTCTAACTAGAAATTCTAATTTTACGCCTCTGTTTCACTCTGAGGAGACTTCTGAGATTCCGAATAAAGCACCAGAAGCCCGAATCTTGAAAGTACAAGTGAAATTGATAGTGTCTACTTTTTTCTTTTAAATATTAACTTCTTATTAACATTTACAAAAGTAATTCCGAAAGAATTTTAAAATTTTACACAAATCATTCGTGTCAGAATCGCTTATATCTACACAGCCATTGCTAAACATTTTTAGGCAGCTGGAGTTTTTCTTATTCGTTTGGTTTGTGGATGCATATGTTAATGTAGGTTTGCATGTATGAATCCAATTTATCTAGAAAGTAAAATGAAAGTACGAGCTCCCTTATAATCGTTTTGAACTATCTAAAATGGAGATGCTATTGAAAAATGTTATCATATAATTATGCGACATGTTACAGTCAAAATTGATCTATACCTCTATCACATCATATTTGAAGATTAATATGATAGTACATGTCGACAAGATCTAATAATTTTTTATAATGTCAAAATATACCATGGAGATTAGAATTCCAATACGCACGCTGCACAAAAGGAGTGTAAGATGTCGACAATTCGCGCGGAGGTTCACCAGATAACATTTCAGTGTTTTTGAAGTGTTGAAAGGTATCCTAGAAAGTCAGTGCATCCAAGATCGACCTCATTATGGATCACACAGTGTCAGTAGGCAACATAATATGTCTCTGCGTAGCATGAGCCATAGGAATCGTAAGAGAAACACAGTTCACCGGCAAAATGAATCGTGCTGACTGATATGTTTAAGAATTGTTCCTCCCACAGTTTTTTAAGGCAGAATGAATTCAGAGAATTAGCAATCTGTCTAGAGAGATTACATGCTATCCTCGGCCAGAAATCCATCCAGAAATGGAGAGAATTTAATTTTCTAACAGGATAAAACCCATGTAGTAACGAGTCTGCGTCTACCATACAGTATGTTGTTCCGTGACAGCAATAACATGGTGAGGGAATAGCTGCCTCAGTTACCGTTTGAGAATCCAATGGGAAACCTGTGTCAGAAGCTAATGGAGGTCGTGAGACGTCGTTAGCCAGCCTACAATGAGCAACTAAAGATAGTCTTCACCGAGGAATTGGCCAACATCAAACATATTACGAGTTACATTCTCGTAGATAGGATGCCTCTAAGAATAAATGCGTTCATCACTAAAAAGGAGACTCTCTACACGCTACAAAGAATTATGTATCAATTTTGTAGTGCTGAAATTTTCACACAGCTTCATCTGCTTAGCTGTTATATGTTGCTGATGTTACATGTTTTCAAAAATTTGTATTTTATTTATTCTTTGGATTCTCTAGGGCATATATAACTTATTTACACTTATTACTTATTTTACTATTATATTCATATTGATATGTAAATAAAAACTTTACGAATATGCAATTGTCCCATTTCATGTATATGTTAAAAATGCAACTCTCCGAGAACAAAGCCCTGTGGAACACCTCGAGTGAATTACGCCAATGATAAGCTAATTATATGACGACAACACGTTGCATACGGATCTCAGCCAGTTTTTGATTTTCTAACTTATGCTGTCCGCTATTTTAGGGGCTTTAGCCTTAGTAAGACTTTTATGTGAAAGAGTGTCAAACGCCATTTTTTAATCAAGATTATCTATATTTAGACCTCTATCTTGGCAAAGGTTGTGATCATTTCGTCTAAAACATATATTAGTTCAATAATACAAATAAGTTTAATTGGATTTTTAATATATGTGATAAGTTAAGAGAATATTTCATTAAGAAACAACGTAAAAAATCTTAAATAGGACACTAATTTGATCGATGGCCTAAATAATGAGTTTAAAGTAGATATTATATTATCAAAATTTTACTTTCTATTATATGGTAAATCATATTCCTTTCAATAAGACACTTTGGCTGGTTTAAGAACACCAGTGTTTGGGTCTAAAAAGTTTACTGAGTGCTTAATGCGTCATTGTTTGAATCTCAGGAAATGGTGACCGGTTCTTTATGATCAAGTTAGGTACCTAACAAAATCAAGCTGCCATTCTTGAGGAATAGTCTATGTTGATAACTCTTGTCTTGGTGAAAACCACAACAAAGTGCCTTTTGCTATATTAATCCATTCTTCTCAAGCATTAGTTGTGATCTCTGCTATAAGGTAACTGCAACTCTGATATAATTTGATTAGAATTTTCTTACTCAAATTCCGTTTAATCTGAGACACAATCGCCTACACATCATATCCTTTTCGAACTCATTTTCATCTCTGAAAGTAGATTACCCAATTTGTAGACAACTGAAGATATTCACTCTCAGTTCACATGCAGTGGCCTATCTTCATTTGAACGTGTCCTCAAGGTATGTGTCTTAATGGCCCAAGCTAATTCTTCAAGGAGTGCATTAATATTAATTTAAATCTTAGCATTTATGAGCAAAACTTTTAATTTTAAGGAGAAAGAGAAAAATATTTAAATTAGCACTATACAGCCTCGTCTTACATAGTAGGCACATAACGTCTCCTATTGCTGCTATATAATAATATGGTCAATATTCGGTTGCAACACTCGACCTTAAAACCGGAAAAGAAATCTAAACGAGTGATGGAGTGCAAAACCATATCTTGGTGTCTCAGGTACCCATCCCTTCCTGTCGTTGGATTAACTGGTCCGTAATTCCGTATTATACTTCGCTAATAAACTCTAATTAATTAAATTATATACATTGCTATATATTTTGTATCAATATAAAATTATATTTCATACATGTAGATTCATGTCAGCAAAACTTCTCGCCTGTAATTTGTGTCATTTCTATACCACTTATCACAGGTAATAACAAAGATTTCACTTGATAATTCACTATCTTGTTTCATATTACGTCTTGTCATGGACTTTTGATATTCTCACCTAATAAATAAAACTATAATTTCTTACTCACTTATATAGGAAGGGACAGAGTAGTTTGATTCGAGTGTTACCATTATTAGAATTCATGTTTTTCATGGCAGAAGATCTCCTAATAGAGAGTGAAATGTTATATGATTTAATAAATTAAGTTACTGAGCATAAAAATGATTCAAATTATTACTATTTTCTGTAAATTTTTAACATTTTGAATAGGCTTAGTATAGTAGTATTTTTTTTAATTAGGTTAAACCTTTATCTTCTAGAAACGTGTATATTATTTAACATTGTTTTGTGATATGCTATATATTGTCCGTTTTGTGGGTATTTTACTAGTGATTGTGGATCGATGTTGATGAGATCCATATTCTTGACTTCTCTTGCGTGCAGACTAAATACGGAGCTATATCCGTCGTCAGGTGATAAGAACCTCTATTTTTACATGGTTCTGAATGTCACTTTACCTATAGGTATAGAATTTAATGAGTAAACGTAAACTATTAATTTTGTCTAATATACATATCTGGAAAAGTTATTGACGGATTCAAAGAAATTTAGTGGATACATGGTGCTCAAGTATAGAAAGGTGTAATTATATTTTGAGTCGGATCCAAATATTGATGCGGATTCCTATCCACTTATTTGGTTTTCTGACATTGAAAATAATCATGGATGGAAAACAAAAAAAGGTTATACCAAAATACACATCTCGATACATACACGAGTAATAATCCGCATCTGTCAGATCAAAATATATAATTGGAGGGAAAAGATTTACAGACTCACAGTACATACAGTATTGAAGAGCGATAAAAATAGCTGAGATACGGTAGATTCAAGATGCTTCCAAAAACTTTGTTTAAGGTAATATCTGCACGTGAATACGAGATCCAGATCTGGCATTAAAGAAAGAAAGCATTTTGTTGATGTCAGAGATAGAAAGTTACTCCTTAACCCTCCTTTAACCCAACTTTTATTCTAAAAGAATGAGAAAGATGCACCTTTCTCAGACCTACGGCGCCGAGGAGTTTCACGCGAGTCTGTGATGTGCTTGCCGAAAATATCCCATCTACTCTCGCGCGTCTAGTCTAATGAGATTCCCGTCTTTCCTTTAGGGGCCTCTGGCGACCTGCTTCCGCCGAGACAGTATAACTAATTCGGAAAAGTTTTTAGAAATTACAGCCCAATCTTGGTTAGCAGCCACGTACAGTCTCGTACGCCCTGACCCGCTCCCAACGGCTTCCAGCTACGAACGCGACGCTTCACCTCTCTACCCGGCCTCGCTCGTACCCAAGTCCAGAGTCTCCGCCGGTAGAGGATAGATAGGCACAGGCATCTATCACTCAGGTATCGACTTCTTTCTCGTCTGGAGTACTCCCTGGTTCTTTTTTTAACTAGGTTAAAGAATGTCTTTTGCAAGCGGAACTTTGAAGCGCCCCGCTTAATCATCGTATCCAAAGCCTCCAGTCAATTAGGATTTCCCTGAGTCTCCCCTCCATTTGCACTCCTCCCCCACACTTTCCCTGGAAGCAATAACCGTACATCCTCTCTCGGACTCTCGTCTCTGTCGAGTCATTTGCATCTACTCCACCGTTTAGTAGCCTGGGTCTCATCTTATTTATTGTCAAATATTTACTTTAGCAAATAATATTTTCTTTGTATATAGTAAAGTTATTTTTCTACAATCAGTTTCCATAAATCCAGAACATATAAGAATTGATTAGTTATGCCAACCGCATTCGATTTTGATCATTTAACCCTCGCACTGGGATCTATATCTCAATTTCTGGCGTGCTCCTTTCCCGCGTCACAGCAGAGTCAATCCTCGGCTAGCATCGACGTTCGACTCTACGACAGTTGATAATTCACAAACTACTGAAGAGAGAGACATAATTCTTAATGGGCAGGGAAAGGTTTACAAGAAAAAGCCGGCATGCACCGGTGCCGAGTCGAGGCAGGCCTGACCCGACACCGGATCGGGTTTCCTTTTTCTCCTTGCTTTTGTTTTGGTTCTTGATTTTTGCGTTTAATATTTCTTGTTTGTTTTTGTTTGTTTATTTACATGGTTGTTTGGTTTGGGGAAAATTTAAAGTGAACTATTACTTGGATGATATTTTAATTACGGTGAGTTATTCTTCGGTGGAACTCTCCAGATACGACTAAAATCTAACAAAGAAAACATCAACAACATGTCAAAAGAATTATAAGTTGTTATTTGTTTTACCTATGGCTGATTCGTAATAGAAATTTGGAATCATTCCCTCATTATAGACAATGCTTTAGTTAAAAAATGAACGAAGCACTCCGGTATCTGAGTGGGGCGCAATTTTTAATTTTTTCCTCACTCTTTATTTTATTGTGCTTCTTTGAATAATCCAGACTCTCAGCTTTAACTTTATAATTTTCATTTCCAAAAGAAATTAAGGTCAGAGCTGTTACAGAGGATTGGTAATTTTACAGGATGATGCACAAGTCTGTGAATGTATTGTATATCCCAATTGCATTAAGAAAAATCCTCAACTTGTATGTTTAAATAGATCATTATCGGCCTGTGTCAATATCAGTCAGTTCCTTCTCTAATAGCTGTAATCTTAACCCAACATGGGAACATACCCTCACATTAAAATAGGCGATTATATATAGTGTTGCGCGAACTAAATCCTAACTTTAATACTATCCAACTCGTAACTACACCTAACTTCTCTACGAATTTCTTTCTAAATCAGACGATTTTAGAAGAAAATGCTTTTATATCGTTATTCCTCGAAAGCAATTTCACACCGTTCAATTCTGTAAGCTCATTAATACAAAGAAATCCCCCTCCCCCACGAAGATTCTTCGTTTGATCTTATTTACTCTATCGTGCAACGGAGGCGGTTTAGTAAAATTCTCAATGAGTTAAAGATGGTAATTTTGCTACTTTGATTTTGCTAAATTGAATTAGAAACAGTAAACTTTACATCTTATTTCCTTGTACGCTTTGGTTTTGTTGGCTAAAATACACAAGCCTTTTTTTTATAAAAGTAGTAATTGAAATTGAAATATTTCTCAGATAGTGAGTTATTACAGAAAGTTAATATATATAAATATATATATATATGTATATATATATATATATATATATATATATATATATATATATATATAATTTTCAATAATAAAACAAATGGCGATGATCAGACTTAAATACAACATTAAAATTTCAACCTATAGAAGTTATTACTAATTCTTCTGACTATGCGTTGAGCAAAAGAGAAAAATCTTTGCTTTCATTAGGACCTTCAATTTAAGTTACCTCTATTCCAAATTCAGAAATCACGATTTTTTCTCTATTTATAAAAATTCTTTCCTGATGTTACAAATGTTCCAATTCATGGTAATTTAATTGACTTCAGAACAAAGTTTTTTAATCTTTTACATCAATACTATCACAAAGTTAGAAAATCCAGAAGTAGTAGCTCTTTTGGTTTCCGTAGGTCCGTCAGAGAAATTTTAAAGACACTTGCACGCGTCCCTAACTTAATAATTACAACAGCAGGTATAGGAAACGGCTTGGTTCTGTTAAACTGTGCTGATTATATTATTAAAACAAAAGATATCCTAAACGACCACAATAAGTTTAAGCTTATAACCCAACCAACAAAAGATGTGATCTTAGGAATGTAAGTTAAAGTAAATAGATTCCTCGTGAAATTGAAGTCCGAAGGAATTATTAATCCTAACACCTATAAAGATCTTTTTGCTACAGTTACTGGCTTAGACAAAATGTATTGTCTCCCAAAGATCATTAAGACCTATATTCAATTACTCTCTATTAGAGCTTTATAACCTCTACCGACTTATAAATTAGCTAATTTTATTGTCAAACTGTTGTCTCACATTAAAGCTAATAGAGTTAATGTAATCAACTCCTATGAATTTCAAACAGATATCCTAAGATAGAAATTCACAGATAATCATTATTTGGGTAATTTTCTGTAAAATCACTCATCAAAGATGTACGTCAATCAAACCATTCAAATAATTCTTAACAGAATTTTAAATCACTGACAAACTTTTCATGGATTTTCTAGATCTCTCTTAAAACAACTTTTGAAACTTATATTTAATGTGTCATACTTCCACATTTTATAGTAATATCTACCAACCTACAGATGGGGTAACGATAGGGTTATGGCGGATCGTCTATTTTAATGATTAGTGGGGTAAAGGGGTCGATTTTTTATTAGGGACGCCGAAAGTTCTTGTGGTAGGTTCTGCACAAAGGGGAATTTGTTCGACCGAGGCTTCATATTAGGGAGACTGGGCTGTAGCAAAGAAACCACAAAACAGAGTAAATTCGAACAATTTATTTGGGCGAAGAACTCGGGTAACCTTTGACGTAAAAAGGATTTGAGTCTGGCGTAGAGCGTGTTTAGGTTGGCCTATTACTACATGAGGCTTTCCTGTCTGACTGACTTTTACTGTGAAGTTAGTAGTACATAGATATTTATTTGTATTGCAAACAATGAGCGTGGCGTATTATCATCCACTGTTGTTTTTCGGGTGGAGCTAATTTCAGTTGATAGAGATTTTGTTTCAAGTTAACATACCTAGAAAAGACTGACTTTCGAAATCTTTGGTTATACAAACAATGGCCATTGCAACCGTGTTTTCAGTTCTACACCTGCATCCAAACCTATGATTGAACCGCTGACCTTCTATCGTGGCAATGCGACCACTTTTCTATTTGTTTGCATAAGTTTGCTGGCTTCCCGATTTCATTCTTTTCGACTTGAGCAAAATAAATATATTATTTACATTCATGTTTTCGTACATAGGTCTATTTCTATTATACGTAAGTATTTCTTTCTATTCCTTTCTATTATTTTCTTAATTTACAAAAATAGCCTTTTAGGATTTGATAGATTCCCCGAGCGTCCATTTGTGGAATTTCTCGCTGAGCCTATTAAATCTTACAATTTGGGTACCACAAGCCCACTTTAGTTTCACTTTCAGTGCTACAAAGACTCCCAGTCATTATTGATTAACCTAGATAAAGATCTAAAAGCATCGACTTTGTGTTAATACTCTGTTACAAAAACATGCTGCGCTCTTACATAGCTTTGATCACAACTATATATATACAATTCTATACAACTCTAATAAGTATACCTGTGATGGAACGGTCTGAGGCCCCTTTTATTCAGCCTCTATCACATGTTAACCATGCCTATCCACATGCTTAACCACGTGCATCCTGCCTGCAAGAGGAAGCAGAAGCGCGTTATCTCCCATCATAGCCAATGTTTAATCAAGGAGGTTTACTCCCCCATTTCGCCTCCATACGTCGATCTCGCCAGATTCAATTAGGCTTATGGGCAGATAAGGTATTTTCCCAGGCACCACCGGGACATTCCCCGAAGTCCCCTACTCAATTATCCCCTACGCCATGGAGATGCCTCCGGGTATTTATACCATAGCTTTTCCCAATTGAAGCAGATCCAGATTATCTTCGTGAGGAATCAAGCTGATCTGGTCTCCCTTGTGCACCTAGGAACTCTGCCGACAAACCCCTTATTGTCCAGAAGAGGACAATATCCCTTGAGTGTCAAGGTTTGTGCCTTTCGAGACGCCAAGTCAACAAGGCCCCCCTGTTGTTCAGAAAGAGAACAACGTTAGTACAGCCATTGTTCCTTGAGCCCATTTGACAAGAAACAGTTCTCTCCCCCCCTGTGGTTCAAAAAGAGAACAACGTTAGAACAGCCATCGTTCTTCAAGCCCGTTCGTCAAGAAACGGTTCTCGTTCCAAAGACATCACGTCAGGCTAATTTAATTCCCCCCTTTCTAACGTTCTTTAAGAGAACGCTTGGTTTCCACAATTACCTCCGTTATTCATCTAGAACATCTCCGATTGCTTTCACAAGGATCGCTCGTACTTCCGAGCCCCACTTCGCTCTCACTCCTCGAAGACAGTCCTCACCACCTTGTCAAGGACAACCCCCTGAAGAACCTTTAGGCTAGAAATCACCAGTTAGACCGAAGATTCCTTCGCATCATCTTCCTCTGCACAGCAACTTTGTAATTACGTAAGCTGAGCATTACCTTTAATCATTTAACCTTTTGTAAACGCAACCCTGTTCTTTAAATGGTTTAGAGAACTATTCCCACCCCTTTGTTTGTTTGTTTACAGTTTTAAGTCTCTCCAAATCTTAATCCTCAGATTAGTCAGATATTCCCACGACCCTTTCATTCCCCGTGTATGTAAAAAAAAATTTTGTGTGTTGTTGATTGTCTAATTAATAAAACTCTATTTTATTAATGGTAGCCATATTATATATCCTTGTGCACCGTTCCACTTCTTAAGCAAATTGAAGATAAATAAGCCTCTCTAGGCCCCTGCCTTTCTTTTTTGGACTAACCTCGGTCAATCAGATTACCACGCACTCGAAATATTAGAATAATTCCCTCAACGAGTAGTTATATATGGTATATCGTCGAGAGCCTATTCTAGGACATTTATATATATATATATATATATATATATATATATATATATATATATACATATATAAATATATATATATATATATATATATATATATATATATATATATATATATATATATATATATATATACTATTTAAATTTGCTTTCAAGTGTGTAAGGTTTAACGTTATATCTTTGCAAACACTGGTCTCAGTCGAGTAAAGCATAATGTTATTCGTTATAAGAATAGAGTATAGTAGTTCCCTTTTGTTTTAACGATTGCTATCCCCTTTTTGAAACTTAAGAAGCTGGAGTAGCTCAAGCAACTGTTATAATAATTTGTTTGTGTTTTTTTATGTTATTTTAGTCATTGGTTACCTAGGTCGAGAAACCAATCACGAATAGGTCAGTGCCCATATTTAGGTAGGCCAATTCCCTAAAAGGCATAATTCTTATCGCAAGGAATTTAGTTGGTTGACTATTGCGCTCTCAAGTGCAAATATGACTCAGTTTGAAATCTTCAAAGCGCAAGGAGAATCCTTGGGACTTTCCGGAAGAAAATTGATTGAGTACGTTCAAGAGGAGCAACGAACAGAAAGAGTAAAATTAAGAAAAAAAATGGCAAAGTGAAATCCACCAAGAAGAAAGAGAAGGCGAAATCCAACGAGAAGAAAGAGAAAGAGAAAGAGAAAGAGAAATCCAACGATAAGAAGGAGAAAGAGAGGAACGGAAAAGAAAAGCTGAGCTTCACCATCAGCTTGAAATGGCTCGTGTACATGCTGAAACCTAATCGGTAAGTTCACGTTTCGCAGCCCCGCCCAATCTCCCACTTAAGCCTTCCAATTTCAGGGATGGAGAGGATTTCCGAGCATTTTTAGCACACTTGGAAAATATCCTCAAGATCAATAACCTGGATTTGGAGCCTGAAAGTGTAATAAGATTATTTCCCCTTTTAAATTGTAAATTGCGCGACATTTTCATATCTTTACCATCCGAACATACAATTGACTACAGCACCTTAAAAGCTGAGTTATTGGCCGCTCATAATATGACTCGTGATTTCTACTGACAAGAATTTTGAGGAGGTCGTATTAAACCTGGACAGACGTTCCGTCAATTCGAATACATTCTTCCGAGGAATTTTAAATTCTGGTTAGAATCTCAAAGGTTGATCCTAACTACGAGTCCTTAACAGACTTCGTGTTGCGGGATCAATCTTTGGCGTCTCTCCCGATGGAGATCTGCGCGTTCGTCAAGGATCGTCGGTGCTAGACTTTTAAAGAGTGTACCGAAGAAGCGGATGTCTATGCCGCAAGCCATAATTTATACCCTCTCCCTTCCCTGTCAGGCGAGTCGTTTGAACTCACTGACCTGGATATCGACGCGCAGCTGACACCACATCAAAAGAGTCAGCTACAAGTATTATTATGTCAGTTCGACGACGTTATTTCAGAGAAGCCTAAATGCGCTACTAGTTTCGAATATGATATTAAATTAACAACCTCAAAACCTGTCAGTTCAAAATCCTATTCCATGCCAATTCATTTATGCTAAGCTTTTAACGCCGAATTCGCTAATTTGATTAGTTTAGATATAATAGAACCTCCCACCTCTAGTTATTGTTCCCCAATCGTCATGGTCAAGAAACCTGATGGCTCTTATCGGATGTGCATCGACTTCCGAAAGTTAAATTTGGTAACTGTGTTCGACGCCGAGCCCAGCCCGTTGGTAGATAAAAACCTCCACCTTTGTGAAGACGCCAAGTTCATATCAGAACTTTATTTATGCAAGCTGTATTACCAAATTCCCCTCTGGCCCAATGTGAAAGCATATATCACCTTTGCAACTGAGAAAGGCTTAATTCAATTTAAGCGCCTTCCTTTTGGCCTTTCGTTCTGGCTTTTACTTATTTTTAAATAAGCCAATGGGCGATGATCGGTTTCGATCACAAATTCCTTGCATAGTTTTCAATTTTTGCACACCACACGATCGCGAGAACCTAAGGTTCTATTACTGCATGGTTCCTTTCACTTAAGGAGAGCTTCTGGCTTGCGTATGCACGCACTGGGATAACAATTGCCATCTTGTTCATACTGGAGCAAAACACACCCGATGCCATCACTACAGGCATCCATTCATATTCAAAACGGTTAGCTCGTGTTCGGAAGTCGCAGTATGGGAGCTGACTTTCGTTTTCCTTGATTTGTTGGAAGTGGGTGGTCGCTTTGTGGTTTCAGACGATGCTGTCCCGGGAATGTTTTTTTAGCACGGCGCTAAGGGGGGATGCTGACGCGGCGAAATTCGGAACAAGGCGCAGGTAAAAGGATTTCGATTCGAGAAAGGAGCGTAATTATTTCTTAGTGCGCCGGAGGGGCATACCGTCGATGGCCTTCACTTTTTATTTCATGGGTGTTATTAGATTTTTACTAATGTGTAAACCAAGATATTTAATGGTGCCATAAGCAAAATGGCACTTGCTGGGGCAGATATTAAGGCCGTGCGCATGAAGAAAACAGAAGAGGGAGCGAAGGGAGACTAGATGTTGGTCCCATGTGCGGGTGGCCACGGAAACATTATCAAATAAAAGGAAACAATATTCAGCCCATCCAATATCCACCGGTCTATTTCCGAGCGGATTTGATAGTTGGCCTTACACAGGTCCATCTCCAAAATAAACTTAAACCCTTCAAATAGTTGTAGACTCTGGTTTATTACAGAGATTATCCTTAGCGTCGAAGATCGTTACTGCGTTCAGTTTCCAAAAGTCTAGGCACAGGCGAAAAGACTGCTCTGGCTTCCAGACCATAATAATGGGGGAGCAATAATATGACATGGAGGGTTCAATGATTCACAATTTTAGCAGGATTTCTACTTCGGAGTTTAAAGCAGAACGCAAGTGACCGGTCAAGGGGTATGGTTTAGAACGGATAGGCACCTAAGCGGCTAGGGTTATATCATGCTTAAAATAGATAGAACAGCCAGGTTTCACTGAGATTACATTCCGGAATTCAGTCAACCAAAAAGCCAATTGCGTCTTCTGAGGTGGTTCCAGCTCAGGATCTAAGACACTTTCCCGGGCAGAGCTTTTACGGGAACCGAGGAGCGAAGGAAGAGGCTATTTGTTGTCAGACTCGAAGCATACGGTTTGAATTAAGTTAAGAGGCAACCACTAATGCCTCTTTGTCAAGGGGAATTATATTATTAATTTTGGCCTGGTGGTGATAGCGTTTAAGCATTTTCACGTCAAATAGTTTGTCACCTGAGGGGGCTGTATTAAGTAATACACGAAGCTTGTGAAGGTGCCTTTCCATTAAGACAATAGCTTATTTGTCTGGGTGGGTAGGACTTGGTCAGCAGTCTTAAAACGCCTTTCTTTGGACCTAACGTCAAAATAGGTCGTATACATTTTCAGGTTTAGGTGCGTATATTGTATGCTATATCGGCACATTCTTCCAGGCGGTTTCTAAAGTATAACAAGTATGAATACGAGGGTTTGATCTCTTCATTCAGGCAAGGATTAGCAAAAAGTTCATTTAATATGCTCATCGGGCCTCGGAAGTTTTGGCCGTACAAAATTTCGAAAGGGGCAAATACAAAATTTTGTGAGGGATTTCTCTGCAGATAATCAGGGCAACTGGCAGGTAGCAATGCCATTCTCAGGGCTAGGACTAGCATAACCTTTCCAAAATGGTCTTCAATGTACCATTTACTTTTTTGCAGACGCCGTTTCCGGCGAAGTGAAAAGCAGGTGGTGATAAATAGCTCGATCATAATGATCTTGCCGACGTATTTCATTGGTACAGAGGTGAACTACCGACGCGAGAAAATATAGAAATCAGGGCCTCCACACAAATCACATTATCTATCTTTTTAAGGGGGACTGGGTCGGGAAATTTCCTCGCAAAATCAACAAGCTTGAGGGCGTATGAGTGTCTTTCAATGGACGGGGGGGTTAATTAGGCCAATCAAGTGCACGGCTACTCTAAAGAACGGCTTTGACACAATTGGGGTCTTCTGGATGGGGGCAGGTGGTATTCGCCATTTGCTGTAGTCTTTTGACAAATGTCACACCACCTGAAAAATTCGTGAATTTCATTGACAGCACCAGGCCAAAAGAAATAACAGAAAATTCTCTGGGTGTTATTATTGTGGCTAAAATGACCACCTAGTAATGAATCGTAGGAAAGTCGAAGGACATGGGGTACATGCGAACGGGATATACATAAAGAGCGACTTGTGGATTTACCCTATCGAAACCAGGATTCATATTAATAGCCGATAGTAGATCCGACTTGAGGGTGGAGTAGTCCAGGGTGGCTTCGGTGGGGAGCGAAATTAAAAGTCCTTGAAGGTGGGTATTGAGGAGGGTAAGCAGTCGAGTGACGCCATCGGTTTCAATATCCCAATATTTCACTTTAAAAATTTTTCTTAAAATGAATTAAGTAGGCGCTGAAATCCTCGCCTTTCTTAAACACTGGCAACTTTACTGATGGGGATTGGGGGGATTCATTCGTTGAGCTAACGGAAAAGGTTTCCAATTGGTTTTCGTTTAGGTTATGCTTATGATAACGAATTATTTCTTTTCTTCCACTTCTCTGTGTTCTCATTTTTCTTCAGATTATATTTGCTCTCTGTGGAGGAATAGGCCGAGGGGTGATTGGACCTTTACCCAACTTGTATATATATATATATATATATATATATATATACTATTATCCCAAATACGAATGAGGCGTCGTACTACTCCTTATACTTCGTTCGGTCCGTGCATAAAATGAGTTTATTGACTCAGAGTGCTTAGAGGTTGGCTACAGAGGGATTTGAATAAACTTTGCCAGCAAGCGACCCAAAAGAAATTAGATACACAACAATATGAACATAAAGTCTTAATGAACACTAAACAAGAAAATATATATATATATATATATATATATATATATATATATATATATATATATATATATATATATATATATATATATAAATAAATATATACATGGGGGGACAAAATAATGGAAACATTAACTAATGCACCCATTCACACCCAAAAAGAGTGTAAAACTTGTTTTAAATGCCTGATAATGACGTTGAACACATATTAGTCTCCATTATTCACAGATTTTACCATAATCAGGTTTTTGTGTAAATTAGAGCAAAAAACTAGGTGATATATTTCCTCTAAAAAGATTCTACGAAGGAGTTAGAGTAGGTTTCACCCGAAATAGTTAAGTTCGTATAGATACGGCACAAAACTGTATGAATCGCTTGGTCAGCATATTAAATCTATTTATACTGCTAAGGAGAAGGGGACTCAAAGTCAGTAATCTAATTAATGTTTCCATTATTTTGTCCAATTCCTGTGTGTATATATATATATATATATATATATATATATATATATATATATATATATATATATATATATATATATATATACAAATAAAGTGCTTTCAGAGATAAAGCAATAAGTGAATCTCTGATATCTCATTTGTCTTGTAAATAACTATTCACTATGTAAATCTCTATACACGTGTAATGTTGGTAAGCTTCGTGCTGAAGTTGGGGAATGTGAAAGGGAAGGGTTAACTTGGAACCTGATGTTTGGGTGGTGCTGGTAAGTAAAAGTGGTGAGATAATGGGCGGAGACGATGAGATAGGTTCTCCAGGGACCGACTTGATCCCACAATTCCGTCACCATTCTGATGGAAGAAGGCGGTGACGGGAGCTTCTTGTTAAAGAGGGCCCCACGTGTGAAGTCCGAAGAATCTTGGGTGCCTCCGTGAGGTAGGGGGGGCGAAGTGACCTTTTGACACGTAGGGTTACGGAGAAAAGCTTAGATGTAGTTTTATCGCTTAAGGAACCAGAGTGAGGCCGTTGGTAGCTTCCGCGCTGACACGTGAGTACGAGCAGGTGTTCGCACTGACTTGCAGACCAACGGGCTAAGGAGGCTCCCTCCCTGAAGACTTGGTGATTCGATAATTTACTACTTCATCGAGATAGATGGCAATTCCTGCCCCGCCAGACGCTGTGCAGGCTCTACTATCGAGGGTTCAAATAATTCATCTTTTATACTCAAAACTCGGGAGAGGTTCACATGGCTCTGGAAGTAGATTTGATATCAAGCACCCTTCTTTGGGTTAGAGAGGCTTGGATATCTCCTCGATTTCGTCCTTTGAAAACTTTCGACCAACTTTAAGCCAATATGGGCTTCCATCGTTTGATAACCAGTCGAAGAAGGAAGGCGATGTTTAGCTAAAATGGGCGGAGTGTTCTTCCGGTGGGAGACCATTAGATATCAGGCCAGATGGGGAAGGTTTGATAACCTGCCGCCCGTAAGGGAGGTGGGGAAATGTGGGTACATTATGCTATTTTCCTACATCCCTACCCATCCCGAAGGGACATTATTCTGAAGTGAAAGGAGGGATAATATCACAAGATTATAACCTACTCGCAGATACAATCCATAGGCAAAATTACATTCCAGAAAACATACATACATACGCGGAACACACAAAAAAAATGAACATAATGAAATGGCTCTATTACTGTAATAGCTAGACATACATAAAAAATAGAACATACATATATGTCGTAGAATGCTCCCCTTTTTTTCTAAGAGTGCTAAGAGTGTTATTTTAAAGAAGAGCAGTTGGAAACACGTAAAAATTTAGAGAAACGCACAATAATTCCCAAAATAAACTTATATTTTAACTTTAACAATTTAATACAGAAAAATTAACCATTAGCCACAGAAATACTCCGAATATTAAAATACGCAATAATCATTTCAATTAATTGACCCTGTAAAATTGTTTAATTTCGCTACACACTTCCATATATAATATTAAGACTTATTGACTCCACTGGGGTTTAAATACCTCAGGAATGTTATTGCCGCCACGACGCGTGCCAACCGGCCAGATGTGTGTGGGCGGAATCTCGAGGTATTTTTGGCGAGGGTAGCAGATGGGGGTCCACACGGTATTTAGGGAGGGGTTCTTCAAGGACGGGAACAATCACGGTGCTTTAGGCGGCACCAAGGTAGGCGGGGTCTCTCTGGCGAGAGTGAGTCTAACTTAGGTCTTAATCCAAGCTAACTTAGATTTCCGTGTGACCACCGAGTAACGTGCTCGAGGGGGAGATTTTCTCCTTCGTTACTTAATTCCTCATGGGCGAGGACTAAACTCGGGGAGGGTCTTCTTCAAGGGCGAGGATCGATGAGTGGGGATTTTCTGACGAGAATAGGTTAAACTTGAATAAGTTAACTTAAAGTTCGGTTTGGTAACCAGAAACTAGCTCGAGGATGAGCTTCTTCTTAGTTCCAGTCTTCCTCAAGGGCGAGGATAACGGAGGAGGATTTCTCTGACGAGAATAAGTTGAACTCGGTTCCTCAACCAAGTTAACTTATGAGTTTGGTGTTGCCACCGAGTAACGGGCTCGAGTTGGAGCTTTTTCCTTTTTCTTTTCTTAATTCCTCAAAAACGAGAAATACCTCTGGTGTTTAAGATGCCCAAGGATATGCGGAGTCTCTCTGACGAGAGTAAGTTGAACTTAACAAAGTTAACTTCGCGTTTGGTTTAATAACCAGGGACTAGCTCGAGGATGAGCTGATTCTTAGCCCATTAATTTGGGTAGCCCTTCCTCTATTGCCGGGTACTTCTTGGTCTAGGTCCAAGTAAACTACCAATCCAGTCTAGGTAGACCGGGGTTTTAATCCGAGGACTTCCTCACCTGGAGACTGACGTATTCTACCAATCCATTCTAGGTAGCCCGGGGTCTTAATCCGAAGACTTGTTCACGTAGAGACTGATGTATTCTACCAATCCAGTCTAGGTAGCCCGGGGTCTTAATCCGAGAACTTCGTCACCTGGAGACTGACGTATTCTCCCAATCCAGTCTGGGTAGCCCGGGGTCTTAATCCGAGGACTTCGTCACCTGGAGACTGACGTATTTTACCTCGATTTTCCTCAGTGTTTCTAATTTATACCTCGGCACCCCACTGTGGGAGTGGTAAGAGGGGAGGGAGGGGTCTTGAGGATGGCCCAGGTGGGTTCTTATGCCAAACGGTTTTTCTCACCAAGTCTAACATCGGCTCCTCGTTAGCCTGCGAGCTTGGGAGAAACACGTTTCCAATTTCTTACTGGACGTGAAAATTGAATCTCAACCTCCTGGGTGAGATCTTGCATTTTACAACATTTCGGTATTCATAGCGACGAGTGGCGTAGCACTGCGGTTACGCGCTTGACCTGACGGTGCTGGGAAAGTATGTCTTTGCGGTAATCGCCTTGTGACTCCACTGTGAGAGAACGAGGGAGTGACGATTCTCTTACAATATATAAAAAAGAAAAAACATAACAACGGCCCGACAGTTCCGGTTAGTCGCCATAACTATGGCCTTCGTCTATTGGATTGCGTGATAAATATTCAGCAATGAGGTTATCCATTCATTTTACGTAAAAGACACTGTATTTGTATTCTGACAATAAAAGGGACCATCTCATTATTCTGACATTCTGACTTTCACAATTTTTCAAGTAGGCCAGTGGCCTATGGTCCGTTTCTAAAATCAAGTACATCCTAAATTTTTGAATGCCAGAAATGATTGCTAAGGCTACAAGTTCTAATTTAGGGTATGCTTTTTCGCGAACCAACAGCTTTTAGCTCGCGTATGCCACTGAAAATGCGTTCCTTCATATTGTAATAAAACGCACCCAATGCCAAGATTAGAGGCATCAGTTCGGATGCCAAATCTTTTTCTGGGGATTGGGCAAACGGAAGAGAGGAACAGAGACCATTTTTTTCATTTGCTCGCCGAAACTCGCTGTTGTGGCACGATTCCATAGAAAGGGGTCCGTTGCGGCCTTTTTAGGAAGGTCATTGACGGGTGACGCTATGGAAGCGAATTGAAGGATGAACCGCCAATAGAAGGAGACGGAGCCAAGAAACGAACGAAGCTGTTTATTTGTTTTATGGATTAGCATGCTGTAGAAGTCTAAATGACGCGTACATAAGCATACGCAGAAATACTCCGACACAAACTGCGTGCCCACCTGTATCTCAAAATGCACCTCTCGCCTCGAATTATATGTCGCCCTTTTTCGCGCTATCGTATACTTCGAGATGGCTCGAAGACATGAAAGACATACTGTCTGCCCAAAGATGAAAAAAGGTCTTTCGCGCAACGATACTGATTTTAGGAGAATTCGATTCTCTCTCTCGTGATTTCTGCTCATGTTAGAAATAAAAAGAAAAATTCTCCCTGGAATCAGGCAGAAGTTCTTGGACCTACGTCAAATTTGTGTGGAGCCCGATCCACAAACGAAACCGTTCGCCTGCTCATGGAAGAAACTTCTCGGGGAATTTGTTATTGCTGTCACGGTACTTGTAGATCCTGAATTTCCCGCAGGTTCCCCTTCAGAGTCTGAGGTTAAACAGGACCTCCCTCTTTGGATTACCCTAGACGTAGCTAGGTAATCGGTTTTGGCTACCCACTCCAGGAGCCCAATAATCGGAATGGTACTTCCAGGAAGAAGTCCGATTTGAGTCACTGTTTGGTTCACCTTCATGATCCAGCATAGGATCATTATATCACCGGTCTAGGATTGCCTTCTTATTCGGTAACCTCGGACTGCCGGACTAGGTGCGATCATCGTCACCAGAAGAAGATCTTTACCGCCCACCCTTCAAAAATACTTACGAACTCAAAGGTATCGTTAATTGAAATATCCCTTCCGATAACTTCACCAGTTTATTTATGAACTAGAAATATCATCCCGAGTCCATACCCTCGAATATTTAAAGTTCTTACTTAATTCAGTGTTTAACTCTATAACAATATTCCTTTCATGCTGTTGGGTGTTATTAAGACGTAAGCATCCCAGTGGGTAATTTTCAAGTAATCCCAACGACATTTTTGTAGACCTATTTATTTAGTGCAAGATTAATTCTATTAATATTTATATACGCTGTTGCTTATTTAAGACTCATCTACATTAAAGATTATTTTTGTATCTGTATGTTTAACTATTTTGAACGATTCTTTGGCAATTATTAAGCAATCTACTCGGCTTAAATCTTAATATCATACCTTTCCACCCATGGTTGACTTTTACTGAGTGTGGACACACTCAGGGGATCATCATGTTAGTTGTTAACAAAAGTTACGCACGGGGGTTATTCTTATTCAGCGGAAGTGGCCAAGGTAGGTGTATTGGATTCGCTTCACCTCCGCTTCACCTCGGTGCGGTAATAAAATATATGTCCAGGAAGTGGGAATGGGATTACCCACTCCACCAAACCTCGACATATATAAGTGGTGTCCGGTGTGTGGGGTTATCATATAACCTCTCGACCTATATAAGTGATATCAGATGTGTGAGGTTATCACTGAAAGCAACATCTCAAAACTTTAATCAAACGATTGCCAGCGTCCAAATTAGTCCAAATGCTCAAACATTAACAGCATTTCTTGTATTTGGCTCCAAAAATTTGTTAGGTTACGGTCATTGTCTAATCCTGTGCTGTTTTTGTTTTGTTTTCTTCAATTGTTTTCTCTTGTCTACAACCCTTTTTCCTTAAACACGTTAAGTTAAAGCAACTCTCCCATTGCATAATCTTATCTTTGGTTCGATAAGATAGCGTCCATATCCTTCGAAATTTTCCTCAAGCAAGGACAATCATTCGGGCTGGAATGCTGTGAACTCAGTGAATACGTTTAGAGCGAACAAATAATCGAACGTGAAGAAAGATAACTTGACCTAGAAGCAAAGAGAAAAGAACAAAAACGGAACGAAAAGAAAAAAGATCAAAACCGGAAGGAAGATTTAGAAGGAGAATAAGGACTAATACGTATTAAAAGGAAAACAGAAGAAAGGAAAATACTAATGGACAGAAAAATAGAGAAATTAAGAATACGGAATAAAAGAATAGTAGACAAGATAAGAATACAGTGGAAAATAGAAGCAGAATAAAGATGGATACCGAGGGCATGTAGAACAAAGGAGAGAATAATACAGTTGAAAAGAAAAGCAAAACAAATATGAATGAGAATAGAAAAAGAAGCCAAAGAAACAACAATAAAGTTAAAAAGAGAAGAAGAAGAAAGGAGAATAAAGATGGAAACAGAAGATGAAGAAAGAAAAATAAAGATTGAAAAAGAAGCTGAAGAAAGAAGAATAAGGATAAAAAAGACGAGGAAGTAAGACAGATGCAAATAGAAGCCCAAGAGAGAAGAATAAAGATAGAGAAAGAAGAAGAAAGAAGAACAAAAATAAAATAGAAGAAGCGGAAAAAAGACGACCGATAGAAATAGAAGCCCAAGAAGGAAGAATAAAGATAGAAAAAAAAGAAGAAGAATAACGATAAAATTAGACAAAGATGAAAAGAAAAGACAGCTGGGACTTCCAGCTTCCCGCTCTTCCTTTTACCCAGCGCCCCCAGGAAGAACCCTCTCCCGAGTTAGACGTCAACCACGAACTCGGGCCCGTTAAGATAGTCCAAATGGTCTTGCTCTTTATAGAATACTACAGACTTATGCGAAAAGATGTAGAAGGGATAGTAAACGTCACAATCCATTTGGAAAACGTGTACTTAGCCATGCGTACAGATAAGGACCCCTCGCGAGCCTTCGCTGACCCTTAGACCCATTGAGGTCTCACGGCTTAACGAGTAAGCCCTTCAAGTGCTATTTTTATTATAGCACTATTTCCCATTTAGCGTTCAAGTTTCGCGAGAACCGCATATCCCTAAATATGGATAAGGTAAATCCAATAACCGATAGGCCTCCCCCTGTCTCGAAGAAACAACCTCAACTCGGTTTAGAAGCAGCTTCCTCCTATCGGTGTATTGTCCCCGATTTCGAGTCCGTCACCTCCTCCTTAAATGACCGGCATAAAAAGAAATCTCCAGACCCTATTAAGTGGAACCTCAGGGCTATTTGCAGCTTCGGCAGACTCAAACGGAAACCAGTGACTGCCCCGACCCTGACCTTATCTAATGCAGAGATAATGAGAGAAATAGAGAGAGAGGAATAGAGATAGAGAAGTGAAGTGGAGAGAAAATAGGAGAAAAGGAGAGAGAGGGAGTAAACGTGAGAAAGAGTGAGAGAGATAGAGAATGAGAATGTTAGAAGAAAAGGAAGCGAGAGTGCGAGTGAAGAGTAAGACAGAGATTTTCAGTGAGAGGGTGATTAAGAGAGAGACAGCATGAGAGAGTGTGTGAGTGGTAATGCGTTAAAATGCGAAAGTTTCACAGATTAGGTGATAGAGAGAGAGAGTGCGCAAGGGATTATTAGAATAATTTTGGCCAATTCTTTCTCGCCCATTTCTCTCCCTCTCACTTCTTGTCCGATGGAATGATTACTCTGGAATCGCTGTAAAATTAGACTTGCTCTTCCCCTTACCATGTGCAGAAAGAAAGATTACTTTTCTTACACCTCTTTTATAGTGTTTCTCCCTCTTGCATACCGAATCGGCACTAACCTGTGTTTATTCCAGCGTTTACCTTCTTAGAATTCTGAAAATGCACAACCTCCTCTCCCATACTTAAAAGCCCCCTGGTTTCATGAGGATAAAACAATTGCTCTAGAAGCACACAAGCGTATAATAAAAGTATATCAGATCTCCGTCTGCACTAAAATTTAACCAAACACCGTCTCATGTGGCCACCCATCTTCTTTAACTACCGTCTTAAGTATCCATATCCCACAAATATCTTTTCCTTTTCTAAGATTATTTTTCTGTGAAAGTTGAGCAATTCTGAAATTGACGAGTAAGATTGTCATTGCTGAAATTTCAATGAAAACGAATCATTTCCTTCCTTTGCCAAGAAGAGAAGACCCGAGACAAGAAATTCGACTCTTAAAGAGGATAAAATTAAAGCTGATTCTTGTCTTAGCAATACAGCCCTGAAAGTTGAAATATAACTTTGCAACACCTTACCCAAACAGTTCAATTAACCCTTTCTTTATTTTACCGTCTCCTTCATAGGTACAAGGCATTGGTAAGTCTAAATACTCCTACCACAAATAAATACAGATGCAGATTGTTTGAGATTCTTATATTGTGGCACAAAAATATCTTTATTTGCTAATTATTATTGTTATTTTTCGGATGAAGGAAAATTGAGGATAATTGTGTACTCTTCCTATCATATAATATCACATAATAATATCATTTCCTATGATGTGATATCATAAAATATACATAGTTACATTCAGTAAATGTTTCACAGCGCATAGCCATCAGTTTACGAGCATGCGTGAATGACCGATAACAACTTTGTAGCCGCAGAAACAGATCGAGCCTCTTATAGATACAGATTTTCTTCCATCCAATTCTCATTTCATCTAATGTCTTAGCTCCTTATTTTTAATAACTGCATCTCAACTACTACGAGAGTGTAGATGAGACTTTTAAAGAGATAGTGAGAAAAGAGAAGGAGAGCGTATGTGTATGTGTGTTTATGGAAAACACAAGGACTTAGACTTGTCAAAAGAAAAGGCCGAAGTTTTGGGATCCAGAGTAAAGCAGCATAACCTGCTGGAAGCTGGAGTGTGTATCACTACAACTCGTTACCATCATAGAGAGCTGTCTGCCTTTTTCAAGATGGCAAACAGCCTTTGCTACTGTGAGGAGGCAGTATCTCTCATACAACAATTCAGCAAGTCTGAACCATTCAAGTCAGATGATTGGACGCTGTTTTTAGACTCTGGAAAACAATCTCTGATAGCTGTTCTCTTACACAATGCGAATCAGTTTCTATCTGCCCCAATATTACATGCAGCAAAGATGGGTAAGAGCAATGAATCAATGAAGATTTTGTTAGTCGCTATAAAGTACGAGAAACACGAGTGGAAGATACATGGAGATCTTAAAGTAATATGTTTACTACCGTGCCCTCAGAGTGGCTACACACAGCACATGCGCTTTTTGTGTTTGTGGGACAGCAGAGATGATGCAGACCACTATGTGAAAAAGGAATGGCCGATAATACCAAGAGACGCGTCTGTAAGGTTCAACTGTCTTCACAATCCTATTGTAGATCCAGGAAAGATATTTTTACCTCCACTGCATCTAAAGCTCGGTTTGGCTAAAGATTTCACAAAGCTAAGGATCAATCTGATGCTGGGTTGGAATACTTATGTCAGAAACAAGGTGGTGTGGTTTCGGAAACCAAGTTAAAAACATAGGACTTGAATGGACTACTAATTCGAAAACTAGTTCATGGGGGCGAATTAACCAAGGCCTGGTCCAACTGGAGTAAAACTCATAGGAATCATTTGTCAATGTGTCAAAGTTTTCTCCTGGAAACTATCATGCTGCCAACTACAAAGAAATCGTTACAGCCATGCTGCAGAATTATCATGCTTTGGGAGCAAGAGTTTCCTTGTAATTGCAAGTTTTCCAAACTCTTATTGATCTTTTCCCAGAAAAACTTGTACACATTAGTGATGAACACGGCGAACGATTTCATCAAGACATCGCCATAATGGAAGGCAGATATCAGAGACAATTCAGTCATATTACGAGTAGTTCAATTATAAAGGATTTGAACTTATGCTTTCTGGTACAATTTCTTATGAGCTTATCTGTGACGTGTTTAATATCGTTATCTTGCCAGAGGCAATTAATATCATCATATTTGCTATTTTTCTCATTGTGTAAGAAAGTAGATCTAATAGTAGAATAAAACATATAAATCCTACTCAACAATGTAAAATTAGTCATTTAAGCACCGTCACATAAGAGGCAAGCTGGTCTCTTATGGGGTATGTATCTGTTGCACGACACAAGTGACGGATTGTTGAATATTTGTACCTATTGATTTTTTTTATAAGACCTAGTCTGATAGAACAAAATAAATATCAGATTTAAAGTTAGCAATATCAAATTAGTTGTATGAGCATAATCTCAGATGTGAACCATTTTGAGTATTGACCAGTGTAATCATAACGCACACTCACATTCAATTGTTGGTAAGTTGTCTGAAGTATTCAATTTGACTAAATATTATGATTCGCTTCCTAGTTTTGAAAACTACAGTTTCTCCGGTAACATGAAGCAAGCAACAAAGGTGGAAGGTTTATCGGTCGCGTGTCCCTAGGTTATCACCCAGACAAAACGAGTTAAGTGAATTGGCGGAAGATAAACGCTTTTCATGGGTTAACGAGAGTCAGCGAAGGCAGGCTGTTTGTTTTCAGACCAAATTTTCCATAGTAGGCGATTCGGCTCACAAAGAAAACGTTCCAATTATAAGTTTGTTATCCGTGATTACATAACCTGAGATTCACCTCATGAAGTTCGTTCCATTGCTTGTGTATATATGTATACTAGTTTTCGATTAGTTTTATGATTTCCAGATTGAGATAAAGAATATCTCAAATATGGAACTCTTTATCTAAAGATAAATCTCCCTGAATGAGAGTCTTTGTATCTACCGTTCTAAAGCAAAATCTTTTAAGAATATCAGGTTTATATTTTATTTCATTTCAAGTGTGCATATGATGTCTTCAATTTTGTGTGTGAAACATTTTATCACCTCTTTCATTTACTGCTTGTTTTATTTCACCGCTTTATAAAAATTTTTCGAATCAATTCTAGCAGAGAGGAATCCGCTATTTAATTATTTTATACATATTTGCATGAATGGAACAAAAAAATCCAATTTATCAAAATGAAAAAGCTTCGAAAATCAACCAAAAGATTTAAAAAAGCTTTTAAGTTAACAAACATTTAGATGTTAACGTAGTAATTATTAAAGAATGTGTTTCAATGAAAATACTTAGATTCAAACTTTACTCTAACTGAATGCAATGCTTAAAGTAAGAGAAAACGGACGTAGTTTGCTAAGCTTTTTTTATAAACAAAAATAATTATATAATTCTTAACTTAGGAGACAGGTTTTGGAAGTGATTGTCTTCCATCATCAGTCCGAAAAAATTATGATGAAAGATAGTCACTTCAGAAACCTGTATGCTAAGGGAAGATTTATATTTCATCACTTTATCATCACTAACTCTATAATTTAAGAAGGGGATTTTGGGTGTATTTGAATAATAATTTCATCTTAGTTTGGTTATGATTTGTGTTTTATTTATCAAAGTTATTTCCACTAATTATTTTATAATATCAAAAAACAAAATGGTGAAGTTCAGAATAAATATAAGTATCCAAATTTTGTGAATTCTTCAAAACCCAAAGAATTACAAATGCCGAAGTTCCGAAAATTTATTTTTTTATATCTTCTATAATTCTATATTTTAGGAACCTAATATTTTGAAAGGGGACAAATTTAGTTTAGAGTTCCTTTTTAAAATTATTATAATTGGCGAATTTCAGAAAATATATAAAAAATGAACCATGGCTGCTTTTTTTCAGATTTTAAATTCTATTCTTAGTAGCAAAGCGAGGGAAAGTGGCGAAGCCATTGCCTGGTCTTTTTAGAAATATCTCCTTAACCTGGCACTTCCTTTTTGGTTGAAATGGCTCTACAGAGTTCAAATATTTCCAATACTTGGTCACCTCTCCATTTGACTTACCTTTTCGCCAATTTACTCACAAGCCTTCTCTCACCTTTTTTGGGGATTGGCAGGTAATTTCGCAGGCGATTTGACAACGAGCTTTCACTGATTTCTTTGTGGTCAGGACAGAGAGAGCGGAGGGAGAATAGAATAGCTCTCCTTTACTCCATCATCTTTTCTTATTTTAGCTATTCATTTACGCAACCGAAATTATTATTATTATTATTTTTATTATTATTATTATTATATAGTCCATGAAAAGGGCAACACTGAAAATTTTGAATGGTTGTATCGGTCAACATTAGTTTAATAATATCTCTGGATTTTCTCTTTAATGGGGAGGAGTTTCAGGATCTGATTAACAGCAGAACTTTGAAAAAAACACATGGGCTAATAAGTGAATTCTATGAGTGCATCTCATTGAAATATAATTATTATAGCACCAAATTCCAGATAATTAATTATAAGATAATACGATATTAATATATTTGGGCTTCTATGTTTAATTTAAAATTTTTCCTGCATTTGCGTTTTATGCAAGTCGTTTTTGTACGATTTGGAAGAAGTCTCAATAGCTCCTATAAGCGCGCAAAGCACCAGACTAATCAAAAGTAAATTTTATTAAATTTTCCTACAGGAGATTTACTGTTCATTCGATGTTTAATTAATTCATGATTTCTTCCATTATGAAAATCCTATAAGTATTGTTTAATATCTGTGATC
This sequence comes from Ceratothoa steindachneri, assembly GCA_963969495.1. Lineage (NCBI taxonomy): Eukaryota > Metazoa > Arthropoda > Malacostraca > Isopoda > Cymothoidae > Ceratothoa > Ceratothoa steindachneri. Next base: position 36,410,548 of record OZ018326.1, on the reverse strand, counting down.
GCAATATGAGCGAGGCCTATGAAAATCAAATACACATTGAAATTATTGATCCTGTATTCAAGTAATAAGTTTATTCACAACTAAGGCATATATTTTGTCCATTTTTTATCTAATTTAATTATAGTAACTGTGGTAGCAATAATGTTGCCAAGTTTCATATCTAATATAGTGTCATTTAAAATTAGGTAGAATTTTATGAACCTAACAAAGAATATTACTTGTTTATGTTCTTTTAGTTCACATAGATTCCTATCTCAGTCCAAACACATAACGTTTATAATCCTAATAAGATTCAATAAAATTGCGACATTGCCATAATCTCTGCTTTGATTACTATCAAATGACTCTTTTGGTAGTTTTATTTACGGGATTGGGAGTGATACGATTTGATATGAATTAAAACTATTGCTAAATTATTATTTTAATTGAAAAAATATATAAAATAATTTCTTCTTTATTATAACCTTTTTAAAAATATTCTTTTTTTCAAATAGGGAATGTTAATGAAAGGCAACTGTGTGAAAAGTCCCGAAAAAGTCTAATGACCCCAAAGAATCAATATAGGTGTTACCTGCAGTGTCAATATTATAATGGCTGGGCTGAAGTCATTGTAGCACTAATAAAATTCTGTTCCGTACTTATAGGAAAGAGCCCCCAAGTAAGTTTCGACCCTGTGTTTCAGGCCGCCCTTCCTCAAAGCCGAGATAAGAAAGAAGCCCAGGAGCCCGTCCCCATCAGAACCCCGATACCGTCCGATTTCTCGGAGACCCCTAACCAGGACTTTAGGACGGAAAAAGAGGAATGTGATTCACTAAAACCCTTAGGTGATAAGGCCCCAGACAAGGACACGGAGACTGTCCCTGGACCCCAAGAAAAAAAGAAACTCCAACGCGCCCATGGAGATACCTTCGTAGAACTGGACGAAGCATCGGCGCTTGAAGAGGATTGCCCCGCGGAGTCCCTTAAGGTAATCCAGACAGTGTGCATCCAACCTGATGCCGATTACCCTCCTCATTCCCTACCAGGCGAGTCTTTGGAACCCTCTGACCTGAAAAGTGACGCGCAGCTGACACCACGTCAGAAGAGTCAGATACAAGAACTAATTAAATGGAATCACCATTTACCCGCCCTATTAGCTCTTTTCGAGCAACTGCGTGAAAATAGCCTCACCATTGGCCCCAGCAAATGCCAGTTTGCCCACGAAACCATCAAATATTTGGGTTTCAAAATAGGACAAAGCAAGTCAGGTCCCCACGAGAACAAGATTAAGGCAATCGCCCACATGCCCCTCCCGATTACAAAGAAGCCATTAAGATCGTTCCTAGGATCAGCTTCTCCCTATCAGTGATTTGTTCCGAATTTCGCTGCAATTTTGGCCCCCCTATGCCCCCTTCAGGAAAAGAATTTCCCCGATCGTTTACGTTGGAATGATGTCGCTGTTTCCCGTTGTAATCAGCTCAAAAGTAAGTTCATTTCTGCCCCCATTTTTAAGTTGCCCAACCCGGAAAAATCCGTTGGGGTTAAGACCGACGTGATCAACGAGGGCATTGGAGGTGTACTCCTTCAATACGTGGATGACAGAACGAGTCATCCAGTTGCATATGCTAGTCGTCAATTATTACCACGCGGAAAGAGATATGCTACTAGAGAAAAGATAGCTCTATCAATTATCTGGGTCATAGACAAATTCAAGATGTACTTGATATGTAAAGATTTTCAAATAGGAACCGACCACCGTCCGTTAGCCTATATTAGGAATTTGAGACACTCAAACGGCCGCATCATGCGCTGGAGTTTACTCTTGCAAGAGTATCAATTTAAAATAAATTATATCAAAGGTTCCGATAACCAGGTCGCTGACGCACTCAGTAGGAATGCGTTACCGAATAGCGTAGAACAATTGTATTCATAGGATTAGTATCTCCATGTAGGTATATACCGTCTTGTACGACTTAATTTAAGATTCTTTTGTAATATTATTAATTAATGTATATGTCTGAATTGTGTAACGCTCAATGTCTAATTTTTTGTATGTCTATATATTTGTTCTTATTAATTTACGTATAAATTATTTTGTCCCGTATGTACTAAGTTTATAACATTTCATTGTTCCATGCCCTTTTTTTTTCTTTGATTAAGTTGTATTAAAGGTTATTTTCCCCTGTAATCTAAAGATCAAAATAATCATGTATTGAGGTAATACTAGTTAGGTGCAGGAAGATACGGTTGGTACAAGAAAACGAGTTCCCTACAACGGAGCTCTATCGTTGTCCCTTCTCTCTTTTTTTTTCGAAGTGACAACTTCCCCTGGAATGGAGGGGTGTGATAGAACGAGTTGAATCTGTGTTAAATTCAACTCCTATCCCATATTAGTTAAAACCTCGAGGAGGCCCACGTGCATCTTCGATTCGAGGCTTGGAGTCTTATCAACAGCTACCGGACGCCAATGTTTAAACAAGGAGGTTATCGTCCCCCCGTTCGCCCCCATACGCCGACCTCGCCAGATCGAGTTAGGCTTATGAACAGATAAGGCATTTTTCTCCGGCCCAGCTGTGCGTTCCCTCCAAGCTTTCACTCCATTCTCCCCCACGCCAAGGAGATGTCCTGGCTATTTATATGGACTCTTTACCACTAAGATCAGATTGGAGATCCAGATTTTCATCGCGAAACATCACCACGACCCTCTCTCCCTTTGTGCGCCAAGGGACCTCGGCCTCGAGATTCACCATCACTTGTCCAGGAGGACAATATTCCTTGAGTGCCAAAGGTTCGAGCCTTTAGTGACGTCAAGTCCCCAAGGCATTCCCCCCTGCTGTTCAAGGAGAACAGCATTAGAACAGCCATTGTTCGTTTTGAGCCCTTCGCCAAGAAACGGTTCTCATCCCCCCCCCCTGTTGTTCAAGGAGAACAACATTAGAACAGCCATTGTTCGTTTTGAGCCCTTCGCCAAGAAACGGTTCTCACCCCCCCTGTTGTTCAAGGTGAACAACATTAGAACAGCCATTGTTTTTGAGCCCGTAGACAAGAGACGGTTCTCATCCCCCCCCTTTGTTCAGAAGAGAACAACCTAGAACCGCTATTGTTCGTTTTGAGCCCTTCGCCAAGAAACGGTTCTCATCCCCCCCCTGTTGTTCAAGGAGAACAACATTAGAACAGCCATTGTTCGTTTTGAGCCCTTCGCCAAGAAACGGTTCTCACCCCCCCTGTTGTTCAAAGGAGAACAACATTAGAACAGCCATTGTTCTTGAGCCCGTAGACAAGAGACGGTTCTCAACCCCCCCTTTGTTCAGAAGAGAACAACCTAGAACAGCCATTGTTCGTCAAGCCGTTCGTCGAGTAACGGTTCTCCTTTCCAAGACGCCTCGTCAGGATCCTTTTATCCCCCCCCCCTTCGGCTGGAACTCGCCAGCGGACCGAATATTCCTTCAAGTACCTTCCACTGCACCCTAATGAAGTTACGTAAGCCAAGCGTCACCTTTTGAGTATTGATCCCTTATTTGTCAATTCTATCCTGTGCTTTAAATGGTTTATCGAACCATCCCATCTCTTTAACTCCATATTTGTTTTACCCTTTTTGATCCCTTAAATCCTTGGATTAGCCCGAGTCTCCACGACCCTTTCCATTCTGTTTGTCAATATTTTCCGTTTTTGTGTTTTGTTTATAGTTATTATTAATAAAACTCTATTTTATTAATGATAGCAATATTATTATCCTTGAGCTCAGTTCCACTTCTTAAGCATTTTGAAGATACATAATATCGGCCGCCAGACAGTAAAACGCACTCTAAAGATAATTAAGGAAGTTCCCTCAACGAATAGTGTTATATATAGTGTCGTCGGGAGTCATTCTACGACACAGGGTTGTGTGTATTATTTTCATAATTTTGATACTTTTATTTCCATTCTATTTTGAAAACTTTTTTTGTTTGAAATATATGATGATAAAATGAATTGTACCTTCTAGTAATCCATAGCTAATACTTTTCGGAATACCTTTACTAGTACTTTTTTAAACATTTTTACAAATACTTTTCCTAATTTGGTTTTGTGTGAGGTTGAAATTACAAAAATGAACAGACTTTGGAATGATTTCAAAATAATCTCATTTGAAGGGACCTTTGAAATAAATAGGCAGAGAGATGAGCTCTTTGAGAGCTATACACAGCTCGGTCGTTTGAGTCGATCACGAATTGCAATAATTGGACGAATCACCTTGGATTATCTAAGTTGTAGATCATGAAATAAAGGTTAAGAGAGGAAGGAAATCAAAAAGATACAGTTTAGACAGATATTTCACGCAAACATTTGTGAGATATAATGTAATGCAATAAACGGTTCTGTAAAAATAATTTGAGGCGGCGAAGAGAACTTTTATTGAAACGTTATAATTAATGCCATTCATTCGTAAGTTGTTCACGATTCATTTATTCAATAAAATATCGAGTAAAAGTTTTCCGTTAATTACTTATACACAACAACACCAATTTCAATGAGAATTTCGACTATGGAGGTAAGAGAATGTTGAAGAGAATAATCATAACCAGGGAGATTACTCACTGGGACGTTTGCGTCTTAATGACACCAGACATAACGAAGGGAATATTATTATAGAGTTAAACACTGAATTAAGTAAGCACGTTAAATATTCGAGGGTATGGGCTCGGGGTGAGAATTCAACTTCATAAATAAACTGGTGAAGCTACGGGAGGGGATAATTTAATTAACGATACCTTTGAGTTCCTAAGTATTTTTGAAAGGGGGATGGTGTGAAAATCTTCTTCTAGTGACGAGGATTGCACTTAGTCCAGTCGTCCAAGGTTACCGAATGAGAGTGTAATCCTAGACCAGTGATATGCTGATCCTTTGCCGGATCACGAAGGTGAGCCACACGGTGACTCAAATCGGACTTCTTCCTTTAAGTACCTGTCCGATTATTCGGCTCCTGGCTTGGATATCCAAAACTGATTACCTAGCTACGTATAGGTTAATCCGCAGAGGGAGGTCCTATGTAACCTCAGACTCTGAAGGGGAAGGGAAGGGCTGTAAACAGTTTGGCACCTACAAGTACCGTAAGGCACCACCTAATTCCCCAAGAAGTTCCTTCCTTGCAGCGGGCTAACGGTTTCTTACGTGGATCTATTTTCACACATACTCGACGTAGGTCCAAGGTCTTTTCTTGATTCCAGGGAGAAGTCTTCCTTTTAAGGAATCGAATTCTCGTAAAATCCTTATCGTTGCGGGAAAGACCCTTTTTCATATTTGGGCTGACGATATGTCATTCACGGCTTCGAGCCATCTCGGATTTTACGGCAGTGTGAAAAAGGGCGACCGAGAATTAGAGACAGGCGAGATGTGCGTTTGGAGATACGAGAAGGCGCGCAGCTTTATGTCAGAGTGTTTATTCGTACACTTATGTACGCAGTATTTAGACTTCTACATTTGTCATAATATAACCGCATGAGAAATAATATAACGGCATGATTGATTAGCTAAAAACAAGGTCTGCTGGTCAAAAGTCGCGTGCTGTCACTTATGCTGATTTATGACCTTACGACCTTCAAAATTTCAATAATTTCACGGCTAACACTGAGAGGACTTTAGCAATTATATTAGTCCGAAGAAAATTTAAAACAACTTAAGGCATTCAAATTTCATTATAATGGGCAAATTAGTAATGATGTTATTACTAAATAATTCCCCGGCTAACCTTGAGAAGACTTTGGCAATTATATCATTCCACAGAGAAAGTAAAATAAAATAAGGGCTTCAAATTTTGTTAGAGTCGGCCGAATAAATATGATGTTATGCCCAAAAAAAATATTTCCTCGGCTAACCTTGGGAGGACTTTGACAATTATATCATCCAAAATAGAATGCAAAGCATCTATTTTGCAATAATTTAAAACTTATTTGATTCCAGAATGCCCTATCTGTTCAAGGTGTTTTCTGTTTGCTGTATTTCTTTTGTAATTATATTGATTTTCAATTTTAATCAACTGTTATCTGACCATTATTTATTAGTAGTTCCCGTCCATTAAATTTACTCTACCACTAACTCAGTGCAATTGGGACGTTTTTCTTTTTTGAGAGGGAAATGATTTGAAGTATTCACATTTTTTTCCAGTGTACCCTGCATGGAAGGAGGGATAAACTCAAAGGAGTACTGATAAGGGAAACAAACGACCTTCTACAAAGCGGATGTAGTTGGATGTGTTTATCATGATAGGCCTCAATAGTACTCCATCTTCAGTGTCCTAGATGAGAATAATGTAGTTATGTGGTCTTATGGATGTGAATAAGTTTATTTATTCCCACACACTTTAGTTTCTAAAGGAGGGACGTAGGTTTAATGGCAAGAATAATTCCCTCTTAGTCTGTTAACTCGGCTTTCCTGCTTAATTATTTTAGGCAATCATCTTCATCTTCAGTTAGATTAATCTGTATGAAGGAAAAGATGACAAGGAGAAGCGGAGAATTTCGAATAATTTCACTACGACAACTAATAAATATCTCACCCAAACCTATTCCAACTTTCTAATAATTCTTTCTTTTGAAAAGAATTTATGCTCTCCATATAGAGAGTGTGGATGTCCTAGAATGTTATTGTTAATAGCTTTTATCATCGCTGATTATAAGTTAAATAGAGCAACTTTTAAACATGGGGTAAAGTTGGACACCCTGTTTTGAAACAAACCCGTTTTAAAATATTTTGACAGTATTGCTTGGAAGAACGTAAGATAATCACTAAATTTAATTTATTTTATCGGTAAATGTTATATCTACTTTAATAATAAATACAGATACCAACACCACTCCATATCACGTTAAACACTATTGAAGTGTCTCTGTTTAAACGAATTTCGTAATTGTGTGACACGACTAATTTAAGTATGGTAACTGTACATTTGACAAAGTAGAGTTGAGAATATTGTCAAAACCTTCGCGATCTTAGAAACAAATAATTTTCTCCTCTAATCCTCCTTCACCATTTTTCTTGAGGAAACCACAGGCGACTGATGTAAAAACTATTTGAAAATATTCCGACTACACGAAGGGGTACCATAACATTCAGAAAATTGGTCATGCTATGGGAACGGGAAATTGCTAGTTACGACTGTTACCAAAAGGTACGGAGGATAGTACCTGCATAAAACCGATATCTTCTACTATAAATAACTTTTGATATAAATTTGAACTAAAAAGAAATAGAGAATTTAAGTCTATGGTTGTTATGAGCAACAAATTATATAGATTAAACGGTATCTAAGAAATAATTTTTTCTCATATTTATTTCAGAATGCTATTTAATTTAAAAACAAGACAAATAAAAGTAGAAATTCTCGCTAGAGCTCTTTATATTTATACCACACTATTACAAATTTATTGTTTTCTTCCAATTAAATAATATTAATTACAATTGGAAACTTTAATATCAATAACCAAATTAAATCTTCGTTATGAACTTAGTAGCAGGCGAAGTAATCTACTGAAGTAGCTACAACATAACCACAAATATCTAGTGAAGAATCAAAACCTAAGTGTAGGTCCCAAAATATTATTGTATGATCCGACAACTTTTTCCCATCTTAGGAATATACGCTTTAATATAAACGTATACTATTTGACTAATATTGATTTATATAAAAAATTGAAAAATAGATACACAGAGGTTATTTCAATGTCGAAATTTATAATAATTTTTTTACTTAATCATCTTAAAAGGCAGGAGAAATAATAATAAAAATATTGGAAAAATTATTTCCCTTCTCTTCTCATTTTTTCCTTTGCCACTGAGGAAATTAAGCAAAATTAATTACTTACGAACGGAACTACTTCAAATCTTCTTTACTTGCCATTAGGTGTAATGCTCGAAGACGCAATATCCGACAGAGACAGGTTTCGCTGACCTAATACAGGGTGACCCCATAAAAATAGCTCAAAGTTTCGATATGCTTTATTTGTTAATTCTAAAAATAATTAAGAAAAGAAGTCTATTGAATGTTTGGGATCGGTTTTTATGTCACTTTGCATAAAAAGTACTAAAAAAGCACGATATTAATCTCCAAATATCTCTTTGTTTAAGATACTTGAGGAGGGAGATAACAGCACTAATTTAACCTCCTCAATAAACATCATGCTCAGGATTTCAGAGTACTTACTCCTTGTTCCTAAGATCTGATTCCGTCAAATAAATCGAATTAAATTTGGTAATAATCTGTAATTGAGCCTTCTTTTTTGTAGAAAAGAGAATCATATAACACCCTAAAAACGTATTCTCTCTGATTTTTTTTCCCAATTAAGAATATAAGTTTTAAAGAAAAAGAAGCTGGTAAAATTGAAAGTCCTACAAACGTTTCATATTTTATAAATTTTCTAACAATTATAAATATTAAATTAATTTACTATTAAATTTTCATTGAATTATAGGTTAAGGTATATGCAAAATATGGTATTGAAATGTTAATATCAGAGCTCAAACTATTTTAAACCTTTATTCATATATAAATCGTCGGCTAAATTTCTAGGCATTCATTTTTTAGTCAAGTAGATAATATAAAATAAATAATTACAATGAATGACCCAACAAAACCAAAAAATTATTTTTTATTTTAGCTTTATTTTTCTTCTAGTGTACGTCTCTTAATCGTAAATTGATATTTCCTTTAACCTTTTAGTAAAAATTATATTGCATACAATTCGTTTTTTTGAGTATGCCATTGATATTAGTATTAGCATTGAAAATATCGCTATTGTTACACAGCTAATCATACATTACGTGACAAAAAGAACTCCCTCTATACGTCTTTTCAAAATAGGATTAGATCCTTGTTCTGATAAATTCCATCTTTTTATCCAAAAAATTTCGCCAATTAGGGAAAAACTGGACGAACCCCTAACTATCTTTCTTTTAAAACTCTTCCCAAAACATAGTACCCACTTTATCATTTTGTACTTATTCCATTTGAAATTACAAACTACTCTCAAAACGAATCTCTTTGTCTCTACTTCATGTAAACTTAAATCGTTTTAAAAATTACACTTTGCGTTAATCTAAAGCTCTTTCCTTTAAACACTTTTCACCTGATTATTTTTTCAATGCACATTCAGTTTTTAAAGGAAAATAATAAAACTGTTTTATCATCTACATTCATGTTTGGAAATTAAGGATGAGTTTAAAGTTTGTCGCACCATCAAAAAAACGATATGATTATTTATGCGGGGGATATGAAGGTAAGAAATTTGGAATTGATCTTTAGCTTTATGGAAATAAATTTATAAAGTTTACATATATATATATATATATATATATATATATATATATATATATATATATATATATATATATTAATATATATATATATATATATATATATATATATATATATATATATACAAGGTGTCCCAGAAGAAAGTTAACCGTAATTTGAATTAGTATAACTCAAAACCTATTAGAGGATTTTGAGTCTTGCAAAATATACCAAATTTAACAACTATTTATCTGTCGATTATGGAAATTTCATTAAATTCCCTTTTATGATATTGATTAACTAATGAGTTTAGTGGAGGATATCAAAATTATGTTCGCCCAAGGAAGTAAAATAATCAAACTTCGAAGTTTAAAATCAACAAATATAATTAAATCCATTTTTAACAAAAACACCTCTTCATATAGGTAATACAAATTCATTGTTTAATTTTTTTAATTTTCTAAGCACCGTTTCCTTCTAACTGTCCTCCATTTCTTTCTAAGCACAGTTGCGCCTTTGAACGCATTGTTTGAACAACTTTTGGATTAACTTGTGATTTTCCTTAAGTCTATTGACTTCACGTGTGATACTATCTCTTAACTAGTGGAGGCTTTGTGGTGGAGTAGAATACACTTAATTCCTTTGATATAATCCATAATAAATAATTGCACGGTGTTAAGCCAGGGGATCTTGGGGACCATTCAATCGCATGATTTAGCGCGACAATGCGGTTGTCCAACGTTCCTCTTAGTTTTGTTCTTACAGCAAGCTGTCTATGAGCTGGTGCGCCGTCCTGCCTCCACCTTAGTTTATTGAATTGATTGCCGTAAATCTGACAGAGTTCCGGGGAGATTCTTCGTTGATCATGCTCAGGTAGACAGCACCATTCAAGTTATTCTCGTAAAAGAATAAGACGACAAGATAGCCATTTGCGTATATTCCTATCCGCAGAGACACTTTCTGCTGACAAATAACGTGTGTCAAAGTTGAATGCTTGGAGGTGGTTCAGCGGCGCATATTGCCGAATGTTATGGCTATTTACCTTTCCATTTATGAAAAAGGCTGCCTTGTCACCAATCACAATGTTTTCTAAGAAACGAGCAGGTTTTTGGAGAAGCCATTCGACAAATTGTCTACGACGAGGAAAATCAGTTTCAAGAAGCTGGTGTCTTTCATGCATCTTATAGGGATGCCATTTAAAGTCATGTTTGATAATGCGGTTAAATGATGACTTTGACTGATACATGTAGATTTTGACGAAGTGTTACCTAAAACTTTTTGATATTTTCTGTCGTTCTTATGGTTCTCATACGACCCAAACGACCTTTATTTAAATTTAAGCATGTTCCTTCATGTTGGTATTTGCGAACATTTCTCCAAATTGTGGGCTTGCTTGGTGTGGGCCTACCTGGAAAACTTTGTTCAAATGAATCTTGTACTTGTTTAATACTGCCAGTCTTAATAAAGTTTGTGATTACAAATACGCGTTGATCTTTTCTTAACTACATGATTAAAAAGGTTCTATGGAAGTAAACTTTTACACAGGAACGCTTTGATTTGCTTAGTAAGCAATAATGACGAGACCATACAATAGCGTGGACAAAACCCACTGTAAAATGGCTTAGGCTTTGCTTGAAGAATTACACAGTGACCTAGGCTACCTAGGCTACCTACGTTTCTCTTGAAAGTGCGCGGTGGCCTAGCCTTCCTAGGCTTAGTTTCATTATTTTACTTCCTTGCGCAAACATACTTCTGATGGCCTCCACTAAACCCATTAGTGTATCAATATCATAAAAGAGAGTTTAATGAAATTTCCAGAATCGACAGATAAATAGTTGTTAAATTATACACCTTTAGCAGAACTCAAAAATCTCGATTAGGTTTTGAGTTATAATATTCAAATTACGGTTAACATTTTTCTGGGACACCCTGTATATATATATATATATATATATATATATATATATATATATATATATATATATATATATATATATATATATATATATATATATATATATATATATATATATATTTGTATCTGAGTCTCTGTCTATCCCTTATAGTGGAAAAACACACATAAGGGCTAAAACTGGTTCACTTGTACATATAGAAATACATCTATCTTATATATCTTTTACGCCGGACTTAATGATGATTGCCTAGTATCAATATTTCCAAATATCTGAAAGCTATGCCAAAAAAACACCATTTTTAAATAAAATTTATCGAAATTTCTACTTTATTCTGCTATAAGCGTGACAACCGAGGAGCTGGATTATAGAAATGCATTCATCAAAGGCATATATTTCCTTTGAGTAAATTGTGAGGGTTTATGTTAGGTCAGGTTAATTTAACCGAGGAGGAAGAAGGCAGTATTTAAATACCTTGTATTTAAATACATTTATGTATTAAAAATTGTATTTGTAAATACATTTGAAATTATGTATTTAAATACTTTTGAAAGCATTTAAATGAAATGTATTTTAATACTTTTGCAAATACTTTACTAATAATAGGCTTATATAGCTGTTAAGAACCCTTAATGCATGTTTTAGCTTGTCACAACTTGTATGCCACAAACGGTTGAATGCGTGATCTGGTGATGGAAGATTGCTTGCATCAGTTTAAATTCAGTAAAGAGATGATCAAAGTTGTGCTCGGTTGTATAATGAGAATGCTCAGCGCTATTTAAACTGCTGCATGGCAACTTCAGCTTTTTCGAAAGAGTGTGAAATGGAGAGATTAGACGATAATAAAGACGAGGAACATAAAGAATCATGTAATTATAGGTATCCTTTACTAGATGGTAAAGTTTTAGAGTGAAATCTTCCTACGAAAAAAAGGTTAAGTGTGTATGTACATCATTCAATTGCGAAATCTCTGCGGTGAACGATGTTACTTCCAATCTATGTATTCACTTAAAAATAAGAATTTATTAAAGCTAATTATATGATACTTAATTTAATTGACAAGTTTCACTATTTCTTATTTTTAAAAATTAGGAAAATTGCTAGTAGCTAACGATAATGCTAAGTAGCGTAGGATTATCATGCACGAACCTCATTGCTTCCTTTTGCAACACCTTTATTTATAGTATGGGCTGACTAAATTTAAAGTAAACTACGGCAACGTAAAACAAATGTCCTTTAATTATCTGATCATGTACTTTTATCATCAGAGAAAGCATCTTGCTTTGGAGCAATAAGCAGATAACTACGTGACAGCTCTAAGAAATGATTCAAAAGGAAAATGTTCATTATTAGAAGATGGTCCTTCATGCAGCGTTGTTAAAGTAAACACATTACCGTAGTGTGTTGAGGCGAATACTAGGAATGTCAAACAATCTGTTGTTGATAAGCTAATTGTAGATTTTATCATACAAGGTGTACATCCTCTATCAAACATGGAGCAACCGGCTTTTGTGAGATTAATTAATGGTTTGTCCTGAGTTACAAATGTATTTTACAATTATAGTGTTAGTAGTACAGGTTAATTAACCCATTCTTACTGACGTTCCGTTTTAACGGACAGTAAGAAAATCTATTATAACTGAATTAATAATTGTAGTTTTAAAAATTTTTATTGCATACATATGTTGGCAACATTCCCTGCGATAAATGTATAGAAAAATAAATACTTACATTTGGTACCACTGTTCTCCAAACAACAAAATAAACAAATGGCAAAAAGTGACAAACGCGGGACGACACAGTAACCATATACTTACATTTTTTATTAGATAAGAATTTGAAATTGTGTGTCAACGTTTGAAATAACATAACCCGATTAGTTTAGCTTCACATATTTCAAAAAATATTAGTATGCTATGGGACTTTTCCTGTATTATTATTGTTTTGAAATTATGTGTCAGTTATAACGGACGCTCGGCACAATATACACGAATTATCGCTAAAAAATTATATTTAAGGAATGTTGTTTTCTATGATCTGTTTAGAGCTAACTAACTCAGTTGCATTTATAATTATAAATATAAAATATTTCAGGAATTATGTATATCTATATAAGGGTGTCAGAAAGTCCTGATTCACTTAGAAAGAGGAAAGAAAACAGCAACATATTTTGGAGCAATACTAACATAGGCTGGTAGTCAAATGAGAAAAGCTAACCTAATCTAATTAGCCGATTTAGTATGGTAGTCCAATGAGTAAGGCTAACCTAACCTAATGTTGCCGTTGCTCTCGAAATTTTGTTTTTTCTTTCCCTTTCCCAAGTGAGTCAGGACTTTCTTGCTGAGCCTTATAAATAGTATTTCAAGCGTAGTTATATATTATTTTTTTACACAGTTCTCTTACAACGGCAGCAGCATTGTCCTACTTAGAAGAGATAGACGAAGTTGGCGGTATTTTTATGTGTCTCCCTATTGATGAACTATCTGATGGAGACAATGACCATTCAGATGAAGAAGCAGCAAGTGCATCTATTCGACTGGAACGAGGATTGCTGGGAGCTTCTGCAGAGATCAATCACCCAGGTGGAATTGGTAGTGTTGAAGAGTCCGAAAATGAATTCGATAGTAAAGAAAACCCATAAAAAATAATATAAAATAAAGAAAATGGTCAAAGAGGTTGCAACAGCAAGTGAGTATAAATACATGTTGTATTACAACAGAAGATATATCTGAAGAAGCTAGGACTTGTTCTAATCCTATTGATTTTTTTAACTTCTTCACTAAAGATTTTATAAACTTGATTGTTGAATAAACTAATTTATATGCTCTTCAAAATAATAAAATTCTTAATATGAGTAATACAGAATTATTGGCATTTTTTGGTTGCCTATTATTGTCATAACACAACCTTCTTCGAAATTAAAGAAAGTTTTGGTCACCAGAAGACAATGTACTAAACATATTCTCAAATAGCATTTGAAGAGACAAGTTTAAAAATATCCTAAGGAATATACATTTATTGGACAACACATCCAATACAAAATTTATCGCGCATTCAAACGTGGACCATTATTTCAGCATATGGAAACTAAATTTTTAGAGCATGGGGAATTGGACGAGCATATGTCCATAGATAAAAGTATGATAACCTACTATGGTTAACATTATTCAACACACTTCAAAAGCTAACCCTATAAGGAAATAAACAAAATTATTCTGAACCAATTACTCTACCGTATAGAGAGCCGCAATTAAGTTATGAAAAGCTGGTTATCTTACATATTTGTTTATATATTTATGAAAGTTTTCAACCTATTAAGCGTGAAGGAGAATAAATAGCAATTAGCGTTTTTATGTCAAATTAATTCTCTAAATGAGATAGCGTAGAATATTCTTCAATATAGATAGAGACAAAAGAACTGATCCCTTTCAGCCACAAAATTCCGGATATAACTTTTCTATTTGCTTGAACCTTTCCAACTATATAGGGATTAAAGGTGAATTAAAAACGAGTATATATCAGTTTTGTATTCCTAGGCTTTTACAGATGCATGTTTTTCATTACTCTCGGGTAAATTCAGCTTGAATCTTGAGTTCTCTTTAAAGTGATTTATTGATGACATGTAAATAGATGATTTATATATTTTCTAAATAGATTATTAGCTTTTAATGGGCTTTTTCCAGCTCTTCAGCCTTAATGTATGAAAACTACATAAAATTATAAAAAAACAATAATCTGATTTTTTAAAATTTAATTATGCAAATATTGTTTGTTTCGAACTTCTAAAGTGTTGATATCTCTTGCCCAAAGAGTTCATATATCCTCCTTCTACTCCTTCGACTCTTAGAGTGTAATGGATATTGATTGCATTGACTATGAAAAACTGCCAGTAAGTATAGCTGCTAAAAATGGAGGGCAGTAAGGCTTGGCTGTGTGAGGAAGAAGAATAACAATAATCTAAAGGTGGATTCTATGGAATCTATTTTAAGCTATTGAACACACACACACATACACACACACACTTATACTCACTCACTCAAACGCGCACATATAAAAGATCCTACACATACATGACCGTCATTTTGGACCACCTCTCAAATACAATAACAGAAAAGAAGTACTTGAAAATCTATAGTTTATGTATTTAGAAGATTTAATCATTGATAAAAAAATAAAAAACGAGTTAAAGATCAGATTGTTTTGAAGGAAGCCTATCTGATCATCACAGTACATGGCAAGACGAGTCTTTCTGCATATTACATTCTAACATGGTGGCTGATGGTGATAAACTGGTGAACATCACTATATTGTCACAAAATCCTTGTTAATTCGCTTTCTCTTAAGGGATTCTCGACAAATGACTGATACAATGAAAACCAAGATTGAAGAGGCAAGTATCAAAGAATTCTTCTTCTCACAAACAAAAGAGATTTGATGAGTTATTTGTAGATAATTTAAACGTTGTTACTATAACTCGTATTATTTCATCTTTATTTTATTTATATTAATCAGAAAATATTATAAATGATGGAAAATGATAAAAATGTAAAGGCCATAATAACTGACAAGGATTCGGTGTATATTATCTATTTTTAACTGGTATGTAAGTTCCCTTTGAAACTGAAAGGTGTGATTCGATAACTCGGTGACAGTTTAATTCGTCACAGATGAAAAATGGCAACTAGACGGACTAATTAATGACTTGTAAAGAGTTGAGTTGCAATTCTGCTGAAATGCTAATATAAAAGATTACATGAATAATCAAACCACGTCAAAGAAACCCTATCCTTTTAGACTTTGTCTTAGTCTTTGACACAATTCCCCTGAATAATTGCGTGGAAGAAGCTATGTCTCGATTGAAGGTGAAGCAGATTATACAACAAGAATATAAAAGAAATATATCCAGCCGTTTGAAGATTACAAGAACAAACTACGGTTATGCTAGACTCAGCATAACCGACAAGGATTCGGTGTATATTAACTATTATTAAATGGTATGTAAGCTCCCTTTGAAACTGAAAGGTGTGGTTCGATAACTCGTTGACAGTTTAATTCGTCACAGATGAAAAATGGCAACTAGACGGACTAATTAATGATTTGTAAAGAGTTAAGTGGCAATTCTGCTGATATGATAATATAAAGGATTACATGAATAATCAAACCACGTCAAAGACACCCTATCCTTTTGGACTTTGTCTTACTCTTTGTCACAATTCCCCTGAATAATTGCGTGGAAGAATCTATGTCTCGATTGAAGGTGAAGCAGATTATACAACAAGAATATAAAAGAAATATATCCAGCCGTTTGAAAATTACAAGAACAAACTACGGTTATGCTAGACTCAGCTAGAGTGATCATTGAAAATACTTACGGAAGACTTCGCTATAACCATAAACTATTTCTTAGTGGGGATGAGATTTGGCTGCTGTTTGGGGCAAGCACAGGTTATTACAGCAAATTTACCCTATGTAGATCGACTGGTGAAGGACTACCGTACAAAACAACCAAGTGTGTAGTGACGGCAAATCTTTACAGTCTATATCCAAATATTCATTAGTGTATTTTCTGTAAAAGGGGTAAAGAGCCTACGGGGATAAGTTGGGCCGAGGTTTGGTAACTCAGCTAAGCCTTTTCAAGAGTGGTGCGATTACCAAGGGGTGATTTGTCACCGAATTTTGGCACCACTCTTGGGGCAGCCAAATCGTTTGCTTGACTTGGCTGTGTGGCTGCTTAGTTGATTCCTTAGTGAACGCTTTGTATTGACAAGGCTACAACTGCAAATAGAAAGCTCTCTTCTTGCTCAGTAGGCTAGGCAAATGGGTGATCGAAGCTTACTTAAAAGGTAAAAAAAAATTTAAATCTGGATTCAAACGTCTTTATTCGGCGGGAGCGTGGACTACTTTTCAGGGAATGAACAGAAAATAACTCTATCATTTTGATTTTGGTTTTGATTTGTTGTAATTGTATGTATGTTTTTAGATAGTTGGAAATAGATAACTGGTGAAAATAGGAAGAAGTTTGGTAGGGTGCAAAGAGATTTTAGGCGCCTGGTGGTCAGGCCTATCGCTTGCATTTGTTTATGTGTTTTGTATTTTGATTGTTGTTACAATAGTTAAAGTTTATGGCGTTTAAGCCCTTTGTTTTCAATGCGCTCTTGCTGTTGTTTAGTTATTAATAATTTATATTTTAGTGCTAAGGTTTTGTTTTTTGTTTGTTTTTTGTATTATGTGTAATTGGTCTTGATGTTTTTATCTTTCTTCTAGACAGTTTAGTTTAAATGACACTCGTTCGTTAGATTTATTCACAATTGGTATTTGTTTCCATTTCGGTGTAAATGGTCTTATTCGGGTTTTTGGTTTCACTTCTGGGTTAAAGGTGTTTGTATAGATTTGCTCTTTTAGTTTGATGTTAATTTACTACATTTCACACATAGAGCGGCACTTAGTCTCTGCCAGCTATCTGGCTAGCAGAGCTTTGAAACTGGCACACCTCATAATTCTTATGTTCTGGTTAATCATTTTAATTATTTCTTCATTCAGTTCTTGATGAAATAGTTCTTGCATTTTTCTCGTCCGTTCTTCTATGACTATGTTAATGTGTCTTAGACCCGCTTCGCAGTGCAGTTCTTCTTGGAGTCTTTTATCTTGCCTGCGTGTACCGGTAATTAGATACAAGCATTTGTTCTGCACGACTTGTAGTCTCCTATTTTGTGTCTTCGAGACACAAGAGAGGGCGGAAGCGGGATACAAAAACGTGGATATTACAAGTGCGTTGTAGATTTATTTTTGTTGCTTTCTCGAAGATTCCTGAAGATGTACAGAGTCCTGACTACAGCTGAGGGTTGGAGATTCTATCATTGACATGCTTCCTGTACTCGGTTAAAGTACTTTTTGCTCTGAGTACATTGCATTCCTGGGTGTATGGATAGCGTCTATCCCCCACCCCAACATCAGCGAGTAGTCTCCTGCCGAGTGGGACTGCTTTGAATTTATCTTGGTGCGTCCGTATCTTCCATCGTGCCTCATCGGTATTTAACCCTTCGATTTCTGCTGCGGTCATGCGAGCTTGCATAGGTGCGTTCCTTAAAGTACATGTTTCTATTCGACCTAAATCATCGGCGTGTTGAATATTGAGGGTAGAGGGGTTCACAGGGGCTAGGAGAGCTACGGTGTAAATCGAGTAAAGATTGGTGGACAAACACCCCCCTGCGGGAGGCCCACGCTGAGCGAAGATTTTAGTCACTCCGTGCACACTAAACTGACGTACGCCGCTTTCTCTATGACGTAGTCACATAGAGTTCTTTCTAAGTTTTCATTTAAACCCAGCCGTAGGATCTTGGAATGCATACTCCGCTGCTACACCTTATCAAACGCCTTTAACACATCCCGACAAACAATATCAACATAACTTTCTTCCCTTTTTCCTTGGGCAAACATTTCCGTGATGCCATTTATCGCCATCTCCACACTTCGCCTTTTCTGAACCTAAACTGGTAGGCGTTGTGTAGGGAGTTCTCCTCCAGCTGTGACACCACTCTTTGGTTGAGTATCTTTTCGAAGAGATTCCCGCCAAACTCTAAAAATGAAATTGGTGGGTAACTCTCTCTCAACTAGGATCCTTCCCATGCTTTGGAAAGAAAATCATCTTCGCCATTTAATAGGCATCTGGGAAGTATCCCGTATTTAGACACGCATTAAAAAATTCTCTCATTCCTTCGATGATGTTCGCTAGTGCCTTTGCAAAGTCTAAATTTAAGAGCCCCGTTTGTCCTGAGGACCTCTAGCGGAATGAGTAAAGTGCACCAATTAGATTCTCTTCGGTGATCTTGGCATCTCCATCGCGCTGTCTATCTACCTGTTGGTGATGGTGCGTCCTGTGAATTTGTGTTTATCTCGTCAATGATGTCACTATCGAACTCTATGTCGTAATCTTCATTCTCCTCTTTAGTTATACTGAAGATATTTTCCCAATAACTGCGAAAAATGTCTTCTATGCTAATTTCCTCCGTTTCCATGGTCCCATCTTCTTTCCTTATTTCTTTTCTCTTTCTTTTTCCACTCAATCCTTTGAGGGGCCTGGTTTTTTGTCAAAACCTTTGAGAGATGCGTCTTGATGGAGACTTTTGATTGCATCGTCCCAGCGTCTCGACTGCTGTTCAAGGATCAGCTGATTGAGCTCCTCTTTTCTTTCTCTACTTCTTCGTATTGAGTCAATTAATGAGATTCGGACCTTGATTTCGTATAATATCTCCAGTTCATGATATAACTCCTTCATATATTCGGTCCATCTGTAAGTTGAGATGGCTCTATACTAGGATTTTCCGATACAAACTCTATTCATGTTAATAAGATGGTCGTTTAGGTCCTCGAGTGCCTCGTTGATCTCCTCAAAAATTACATGATCTAGGTTTGGCGAATGATATTCCGGTTCAATTTGCGCATACCGTTCCCAGTCTTCTTTTCTGTAGTTTTTTATAACTACTCCTAAGACTAGTATAGGGTTACTGTTGATGATAAGGTGGATCCCTATATGATCCTTACATGGTCACTAGACTAGGGTCATGTAGTAATTGGACGGTAGCAAACGATTTGCCAGACATATGTTTTCCTGTGACTAGGGAAGGAAGTCGGGTCCAATCCGCTGGAACATATTTCTGACCAACAGAGTTTGGGGGTTCCTCCTGTTTCCCGTTTGCGGTTCTGTAGCAGGCTCTGGGAATCCACCATTGGTATCGTGGTGGTTTCTCTGTCAAACAGGCCAGAGAGGGTATGGATAGGTAAATATCATCTCCTTGGTGGTTGATACCCAGCAGTGGGACCATTTTTACAATGTCAAGTTCGACCCCAATTGCGAGATAAGATTCTTCAAGATTTATTATTTGTTCGTATTTTATCATCCCTTTAATTGAAATAACGACCTTGTCGTAGTGCTCTTGCGAGTAATTCGTGACCAACAATTCGTAATTCGAGATCTTTATTTCCGAATTACGAGTGTCGATCCTGTTTTCTGAGATTAAAATGACGTCTGCATTAATTACCCTGAATATATTTCCATAGTGGGTTCTTTTACTCGTAGAGCCATTAATATTCATTTCCAATATCCACAGTGCGTTACTTTGCTTGATGTCGTTTCCATCAAGGATGCTTCTTCTTGTTTTTCTTCTTTTTTGCCTGTTTGGCTGCTTGACGCTTGCAAAGGCTTTGTGCATTTTGGAGTCGTTCTTGGAGTTTTTGATGTACTCTTCGTCCTGTTACAAGTGCATGAGCCTTCGTCACTTTCTGAAGAGGTATCTTCATATTCTTCTCAGTCTTTTTCTTCTTCCTTTTCTTCCTCTTTGGATTCGACCGGAGAGGGAGTTTTCTCAATGTCCAGTCCGGCTTTTCTGAACTCGTTATTTAGAGTTATCGCCCCTTTTAAATCCTTTGAGCATCCAGGGTTCGAAGGTACTATTATTGACGGTACTCCATTTGCCTTACGGAGCGAGTTGAGTATCTAGTTGTAGCAACGTTGTTGTACGGAGTTTGCCACATTTGCATGGGTGATGAAAATCAAGGTGCGAGCGCTGAGATCGTTAGAGACGCGTAGGTATGAGGCGGTTGCCCTCGTTGGTTGTATCTCTTCTCTCTTTTTAGCTACGCTACTATGAGTTCCATGTTTTGACGTCTTATCTTCTTCTTCTTTCCTCTTGATTATTTCTTTTCTCTTTTGGTAATTCAGGACTATGGCCCTTTGATCGCCCTCGGAATTAAAGCAGTTCGTTGTGCTGTCACATTTGTTTTAGCGGTTGCCAGCAGTGGCACATTCACTGCACCACATGTTCTCTTTTTCAAGATAAGATAAGGTGGTATGTTGTTCCATTTTGTAGCACATAAATTACATTTTTATGCTCTTAAAGCGTTCTTGTTCGATATTCTCTCCTGGTATTCCCGTACTGAATACCAGAAGTCCTTCGGCCTTTGCCTTTCTAGCCATTTCCGTGGTTTCGAAAGTTATTTTGAACACGTGTGTGTGTTCCCGGAACTTGATAATTTCTCGAACTTTCGCCCATGGGTGTTGTTTTCCTATTTTGTTCTTTAGTTGTTCTGCCGTGTGTTCTCCGGCCAAAGTATCTACTTTTCGACATATAACGCTCCTGTTAGCTGCCACTCGTATGTGTCTAGGGAGGATGGGGGGTTCTTGGCTTCGCGGTTACGGGTCTTTAGTGCGGTCGCTCCTGCTTCGGACAGAAACTTATCTACGTCCCGTGTTTCCGCACAAATAGCAAACGATCCATTAGGCACCTCTCTGAGCTTTACCAGTGCCACCTTTAGATATGCAAATATAGATTCGCAGAGGTGGATCTTTTCAGGAGGGTTGTGGCCGGGGATAGGCCTCAGAGGGATCTTCTTGATGGTGGTCTCCTTGGTGTCCTTCTCTCCTCTTTCTTCATCTCTCTTGACTTTTTGTTCTTCTCTCTAATATAAAAGTGTAATTAACGTGTTTTGGGTATGATGGATGAAATGTATTGAGGTTGTGAGATAAAAAAAGGAGGTGGCTTTAAAAATATATATTCTGAGCGCTCATGTCCATTTTCCAGTTGGTACCCTGCTCAGATCATGCCAGAATGATGGATGGATGGGATGGATGTAAAGTGGAAACCTCAGAAGGAATGATTTATGGTGGACCTGTTGGCAATAGCGGCTAAATCAACGGCCGCTAAAGTTTTACCACCCATTTCCGGGTACTTACGCTAAAACCGCTCCCAACTACATAGATACATGTGCTACTACCAACTATGATTCGGGCCAGGCCCCCCGGGCGATGAGGGTCTCTCTTCAGTCCGGGACTTCCAGTTTAGCCTCAGGTTCGAGAATATTTATAACTTATTCTTCCACTGTGAACTAGTTCGGATAAAAGCTTTCACATAAGCCCTTAATTATGTCAGTCAAAGTGGCCGACATAGTTAAGACGAAATTAATGAATAGCAGACATTCGAAGCAGGTTCTGCGCAAGACGATGGACGGAAGCAGTCAAGTGCTTAAGCCCTCATTAAATTATAAATCTCCAAAGACCAAAATAGTATTAAATGTCTTTCTGGAGGGTGAAACGAGATTCACTAAAATGAATTTCTGAATAGGAGTTTTTTTGCCAGCGATGCTCAATGTCCTTTACTAAGCAAAGTAAAAAAAGTGCTTTATCCGTTCGGAACAGCAATGCGTCCAAGTGGAATGCGTGAGTGTCATCTTGTTTATTTGATTTTATGAGCTAGGTGGTGAAATGTGTGTTAGGTGTGATATGGGTGAAGAAGTTTTTTAGATTTAGTACCCTGGTTACGAGCGCATCGTCTTTATTTTACTTCCATATTTTTCCTCTTCTTTTGTTGCCTTTTTCACCTCCAGTGTTCCAAGTGTTGCCATTTTTTACCGGCAAATCCTGTCTAAATCTTCCATTTATATATATATTTATTTTAGTTTCATTTTTCCTCTGCCGTAGCTTTCTAGCCTTTTAGTTTTATCTTTTGCTAACTTTATTTATGCTTATTTTATTTTCGTGGCCATTTTTCCTCTTTTGTTTTCATTTTCGTCTATTATATTTTTTTTCTTTTTTTTTGTAGCCACTTCGTCTCTATTGGTCATTTATATTTTAGTCTTAAATTGGTTTATACTTTTTATTTAATTTTCTTTTGATGGGCTCTTTGCCTCTTTTATTTAGTTTTATTTTATTTTACATTATTTTTTTTTTTTTAGATCTTTTTCCATTGATGGGCTCTTCGCCTCTTTTGTTTAGTTTTTTTTTATTTATTTATTTTGTTTATTTCTTGTTTCTTTACACTTATTATTGGCATTTGACCTCTCTTTATCGTTTGTCCTTTTATTTATTTAATTTATGTTGTCTCATTCGGTATATCTCTTCTTTTTTAGGTTTTCGATTTTTAGTTTTAGTCTATATTAGTTGTTCTTTCTTGGTTTTCTCCGGTCTTATGTTCGTATTTGTCTATCTTGGTTATTTAAAAATCGAGTTTATTTGCCTCTCCCGCGCAGTTTCTTCCGCTTGGGCACAATGCTGACCTTGCAACTTTGTGTCACTTCTGCTGCGGGATTGCAATGTTAAGGTTGTCGAGTGTGGGTATTATTGTTGGCTATATCTTTTCTTAAGTCTTTCTCCTTAGCTTTTGAAATTCCGTATTAATTGGCTTAAGTCATGCTTTTGCGTGCAGGTCTGTTTCCTTAATATGGTCGTTTTTTCTAGCTTCAGCTATTAACAGGGTGACTTTATTTTGTACTCTCTGCATCCTCCTGAGAGAAGTGTAACTTGCCACTTGCCTGATGACTGCCTGGTACACCAGGACCGAGCGTACCAAGGCAGTGTATAGCTTCTTCTTATTTGCAGCATAAAGGTTTCCGAACCTGTATAGTTTTCAGAGATGCCTTTTGGATAGTGAGCCTCTGGTGTTGATAGGTGTTTTGTACCCAGACTTGTTGAACCGTAAACCCAGGACGTTGCCCTCTTCCAAGTACGGTACAGGACTTCCTTCAGGAGGACCTCATAAATTTTTAAATAGCCTGTCTGAAGAATCAACTAACGTAACGCTTATGCATGAAAAATTAGCTAACGTAAACTTTCCCATAAATATTTGTCTTAACCATGATTGGTCAATTTTGTAGTGCCTACGTTTGAAAAGCCGACTAACGTTACTTTGCCCTTAAAACTTTCCTTAACGCTGATCGGTCAATTTTATGTCGCTTATGTTTATTTAGAAAAAGAAAAGGTAACGGTAGTTACCCTCGCTACCAGGGTAACTAAAAAAAAGAAAACTTCTTAACCTCTATCACACCTACCATACATCTCATCACCTAGCTCTTCAAACCAAATCAAAACTTCCGACAGTAATTCACCCCTTGGACAGCCGATACACCACTCTTATTTACTGTGGTAAAGCAGACGCCTCTAAATTTTTCTCAACGATTACCTAAAGAAGAAATTTTTTGAGACCTTGATCGTAGAAGAAAGGAAACATTTCATATTAGATTCTCGAAAGGAAGAACTGAAGAAAGATCAAGTATCCAAACTTTTCATCAATTTCATTTATATTTGATTTTTATCTATAGACTCCCACAACTTTTCCTCTCCCACACCCAAAAATCTTGCGTAAAGAGAGATCAGCATCATAATCAAAAAGTCCTTCACATTTCACTCCTTAGGAGGAGCCCACCAGGGCTCCTCACGTCAGCTAAATTAGCATAAGCGGGCCTAAAAAGGGGGCGGAGGGACCAAACTCGCACATGCAAACAAGAACCATTGTAGACTATCTATATGAACCGAAATAGGAAGAAAAAACCCAGAAAGACGACTACTAATCAAAACCTCGTACACAGATCTAAAATCTCAATAATGAAGCAAATAAAGAGGCCAAATGGATATATCGTCCTCTGCCACAAACAACAAAATATGGAACAACTCGTAGTATCAGATGAACTAAGAGCCATGAGCAAAATAGGCCTTTTCCCAAACTACCGACACAATTAATGGCCAACCACTCCTCTGTGTGCCGAAAGGTAGAGGAAATTAAAGAAGAATTAGAAGAAAGAAAACTAATTTCTCATGATCACGGAATTAATCAAATTCAGACACCACACACACGTTTTTAAGGTTATGTGTTCCTCGTCAGACATGGTCAATAAAACAAAACCACGGGATATTAAAGTTAGAATGCGGATAGCCACCGAAAATATAGAAATTGAAAAGCTTACCAACTTGGAGACTTGTATTCAGTGCTACATGCTTGAAGATCATGTTACGATACACTGCCCCCGAAAGGACATCAAGATTTGTTTTGAGTGCAGCAGAACTGCCTATACTTGCCCAGAATGCTCAAAACAAACAAAACAGTGCATTAAATGTCAGGGCCTGCATATAATCACGGGCATTAACTGACCAAATAGGAAAATCGCCAAGGAAAGGAAGGAATAAAAAGAAAAAGAAGAAATTGAAAAAAGCACAAATCAAGCTTACGCTAGCGTAGCAAACCTACAGTAGACATTAAGGAGTCGCAAGAACAAAAATTAAATATAAAGAGTGAATGAGAGACCTTGTCTAGATACTTTGGCGTGGATTATGTTCGTTTATGTGCACAACAGAGCCCACAAGGGACATTCGACGAAACGATAAACTTATTACTGGAGAAAAACGGCATAAGCAAGCAAAAGCTAGTTTCCAAACCCCAACCCACCTTGTGCAGTTATTTACGCCGTTACTCCCAGAAAGACACTGCAGGTCAAGGATATGTTGGGAGTAGGGGTCACATTGGCAGGAGTACAAAAACCAAAGGATCTAGCAAAATCACATGAAGAGGAAGGAATGGCCACCGACGACCAAGAAAAGGAAACCAAAACCACCAAGAGAAGGAAATCCCATAAGAAAACAAAGTAAAAAAGAGAAATCACGGAATCCCAGAAGACAACAGATTCAGATGCCAGAGAACCAAACTCAAAATCTTTGTACATGAGACATATCCCCTACCAAAAGGGCCTAAGCCAACGGATATAAAATGACATCGATAGAGAACCGAATTAGATTTTACCGCAACGACGTAAGACTAATTAAAGCCTAAACCTTTGAGAAGGTAACAAACGGAAAATTGAAAAATGCGAAACAAAAACAATGAACTACAAACAAAAGAGAATAAATTTAACAACATGGAGCGCACCAATAGTAAATTAAAAATCTCTATCTGAACTCAGATGGATGGAAAAGAAAATCCATGCAATACTGAAAATTCTTTCGCGCAATAGACTCTGACATAATAACCATGTCTAAACACGGACTCGAAGATGAAGAACTTATGAAAATATATAACTATGAAATCAACAAGAAGAATCACAACGGCGAAAAGTGTGATGGTACTTCAATCGTCATTAAAAAGAGCATACTATATGCCCAATAACGAGAGGATGATAAGACGTACGCTGCTGTGACGGTGGAGATGGAATTCTCTTCTCTTATAATAGCAGGAGCTCACCAACCCTTTCGCCGCTCATACATACCTATCCACTCGGTGAGGGAAGTATTCGGCAAGAATAACCTAACTATAATTCTCTGCGACCTAAACGCAAGATTGCCGGAGTCTGGGTACAGAACCAAAAACAAAGCAACCAAACCTGGCATTTGCTAGCTAGTACTAACTTTCCCTATAACATTCTCATGGAACCAGCCCCTGTGCAATGCAGTGATGACATTTGTATTCTAGTTACCGTCAACCAGAATTCATTCAAAATCCCAATAAAAACAGGGAAATCCTACAAAAGGGCAAATTGGGAATCGTACAGGGCAATGCTGGAGGCTTATGTTCAACAGGAACTGGAAGCTAAAAACATCGAGGAACTGGAAGGAATAACGGACGCACTAATTAGAGATATCACAGAATCTGACGGGAGATGTTTGCCAAAATTAAATACAGAACGCTCTCCCATCCAAAATGGACGGAGGGGATAAAAAGGAAAGCGAGAAATATACAAGGAAAGTAGTCAGAAATAAGGGAAACTGGCACAAATAGAACAAAAGCTAAAAAACTAAATCAACTTAAAAGCGATATGTAATTCCTTAGAGAAGAATAACAAAAAGAAAAAATGGAACGAGCTTATATAATAGAAAATACAGAAGAACCCGAAGATTTCTGATAATTGATTAATTTAATAAAAGATCGACCTCCTAGGAAAAAATTAAAATTAGAAACGAACAAGGAGAATATATAAGAAGCACAGAGTCGACAACGGACATATTTAGGGAACATTGGAAAAAGGTTTATTCCAGTAATGAAGAGCACAACCGACTTTATGAATGAACAGACACAGATTTACTTCAGAAACAAGAGTCGACAGTTGCACACAAGAAAACCGAGGACTATGAATACAGATCACCGAAAAGGTACTAAAAAATACTATAAGTTCTTTTAAACAGAAGGCATCAGAGAGCACTGGGCTAATAAAGTACAATTGAGAAAGAGCTCCAGGGAACATAATTAAAGGAATAGTCGATCTATCCAATGCTTATTTTAACATAGGACCTTATCCAGAGAAGTTTAGCACAGCAAAGATGGTCTTACGGTTGAAACAAGGGAAATCAGCTCACTTGACTTGCATCTTTGCCAAAATCTCTATTGAACTTCCTGGGCAAGGTCCTCGAAAAAATACTGAATCATAGACTAGTCGCTTTCCTTTGGCAAAACAGAAAATTTAACGAACACTAATTCGGAATCCGAAAGGAAAGAGAGGCGACTGCGGCAATTTCTATACGGACAGAAAAAATCTCACAGGCCAAACCAGGAAAGGGACTTGGTTTGCACGATATCAAGAAGGCCTTCGACAACTTCTGGGGGGAAGGGCTTAAATATAAACTTCTGTAACTCGGTCTCGGCATCAGGATGGAGATGAAGTTGGCTGACTATGTCAGCAATATAAAAGCCTTCGTCTCCATCGAGGATCACGTAGGACACTCCTTCAATTTACAGACAGATGTCCAACAAAGTGGGTGCCTGAGGCCCACCCTCTACCTTATCTTCACAGCTGATCTCCTGCGCCCAATAAAACCAGGCTGCTAAAACATCTAATATGTGGATGACCTCAGCCAAATAATTCCAACAAGATTCACGAACCCAAGATTGTAGTCAAGAACGACGGAAACAAAAATTAAAAATATAAATGATTATGAAAATAAATGGAAGATAAAAACGAGCATTGACAAGTTCAAGGTTATTCCAACATCGAGACTCAAAAAGTGCCAAATCACCGTCGATGGCATAAACTACCACTTTCCAACGGAGGAAACTGTACTGGGGCTACACATTGGATCAAGGGGCTTCCACGCTCATATAAAGGCAAGGATAACCAAGGCCAGAAGTGTTCTGAGATTGCTATACTCCTTAAGAAATATGAGTATAAGAAGGAAAAGAACGGCTATACAATGCCTTTGTAGAATAAATGTTAGTATACCCCTCTATCCCTTTGCATACTATAATAAAAACCATTAAAAAGAAACTACAGAAGATACAAAATAAAGCAACATGCTTAATAACAAATACAAAAATAACAGAAAGAAAACGCATCAGCAACGGAATTCAAATAGCGGAGGCCCTCCCTATAAACCTAACCCTGGAAAACAGGGAAGGAAAAATGGGGGAAAAGATCGAATAAAAATACCAAGAGATGAGCAGAGATTTAAGAATACAAGATAAGAACTACAATCAAAAAAGCTTCCTGATCAGAAGGCTCCACCTACGACAAGCGGAACAACCAATACATGAATAAACATAAATACAAGGAGAGAATAAAACAAGAAAAAACAAGCAAGAAAATAAAGCCTGAATGCCTTAAATAAACACAAGATATTAGACATGAAAAAAGTAAAAAGTAATTAGAAGTAACGGATAAACAAATAAATAAATATATATATATATATATATATATATATAGATAAATAAATATAAAAATAATTATTATATAGATAATTGAATTAGAACTAAGTTATCAGTAAAAGGTACACACAAGCAAAACTCACATAAATTGACGTAATTAAAATTTATAGTAACAAAAGAATTAGAATCTACGTACCCTCAAAGGTACAACGAAGCAAATCTTACAAGTACAAAGCAAAATAGAAGATATCAAAGAAAGAAGAGCAGCCAGTCTCCTAGCAAATAGATATTCACTACAAACGAAAATTTCTCCCCCCTTCCTAGTAAGAACACCCACTCCAAAAAACCATCATGCTATATACCTATCAAAAGCCTTAAAAAAATGATCAATCACATTGAAGGATTATAAAATTTCATATGAAAACAAAATGCTCATATATGAGGTACTTTTGAGTCAAATACGATTCTATAACGTGGTTTCAGACCTACAAGTTCATTCCTCCACGATTTAAAACCGCATGTTATCTTTTATTTAATGATGCAATCGATGAATGTCAAAATATTCACCGTACCATCACAGAAGCTGTGTATATAAAAAATGTGGCGTTTAATGTGTTCCATTCTTTTCTCAGCATGAGAGGGAACACTGTCAAATTTGCCAAAGAATTTGTCATCAGGGATCTTTAAAATTATCTTACCATAACGTTTAAAGAAAATTCAATAGAATATTCATTCATCAATCAGTCTCACCTTGGAAGTCCAGAGGATGTAGTCTCAGCAGCTTGCGGCTTCAAGACTTGCAAGAAAAAAGTTTAACACGTTCGCTCACAAATTTTGATTTGGGGAAAAAAAAATTATTTCTTAGCAAAATTTTATTCATTGGCACACGATAAACATAATTTTGTCCTGTTTAAGTTTATTATTATTACCTGTACGGTTTTACCTGAAGTACACAAATATGTACTTCATGAGACAATTAGTGTACGGGGATATTAAAAAAAGTAACACAAATCAATAAACCTTTCAACTTTTTAAACAAATGTGTTCAAATAAATATTATTTGAGCAATACAAGTGAAACAAAAATATGCTTGAGTACAATAAAAATATAATTGAATTTTATTATTAAAGAGTAAAGCCTTATAGAGTATCATTCTGAAGACACTTAGTACTTGATGTGAAAATGTTTGAAACAATTTCGTTCCTTCTGAAGGCATAGTTGTTCTTTACATTTGTTACATACAATTTGATTTAGCCCATTGCAACCCTCCATTTTGCATTTAGCAGCTGTGTTTAGGTCAAGTGCATCAGGCCAGTGAGTTAAGCCATTATACCTTACTTCAGCTACAAGCCGGACAACAGGAATTGAGCGCTTATGTTTTGGCATTTTATCAATAAGACTTTCCCTTGGACGACCTGGGCTATGTTTTTTTGTCGTATCTTGGCCAACTAATGGCTCTGCGATGTAAGTTCTAAATCTTAGCAGATCCATTTGATTTTTGGGTAGAGTATAAGTTTGTCTTTTATACTCTAGCCAAGAATTGAAAATCGCTAAGTCCACAAAATGAAATGCAACTCGTAATGTCCATTTCTTTGAGCGTATTTGATTGCGATAGAGTGCAATCAGAAACTCTATTTTGTTAACACCACCCATGTAACAATTATATTGTTTTACAACTTGAATATGTTTCTCGACAGACTTGTCCCATCGCTTTACCTCCGTTACTGGTGACTTTCCAACAAAGGATGATGCAAACTGAACTATCCTGTTGTCCAACAATTTCACTATAACTATGTACCAGATTTCTCTCTTACTTCACCAGTAGCTACTCTTTCCCTCATTTTTTAGTTCCTTTTCTGATTTTAGTAGAGCTTTAACATAACAATTTTTTCGAATAGTGCCAGCACTATGTAGCAATCGTTCTTGTAGTTTCTGAATGAGCTGTAGTGTAGTGAAGTAATTATCAAAATATATTTTAAAGTTATTTTTCCTTGGTACAAACTTTGTTAGTTCAAGAACCACGGTAGCTGCAAGTCCTACATTTTTTGGTGTCAGTTGGAATAGGAGTAGGTTTTTCTTAATATACAATGAAGTTGTAAACCAAACCTAAACTACCAGATAATACAAAAACTTGAATACCCCATGTTTTAGGTTTGATTTTTATATATTGCATTATAGTTACTTGTTCTTTGAAAGGAATCACCATTTCATCCACATGCAAATTTTCCTCGATTGATAACTCCTTACAGGCATTCTGTACACTATCGATGATTGGAGTTCATTTCCAAAGTTTATTATCCATATTTTTATCCTCAAGGGTGTTTATAAAATGCCGATTTGACTTCAGCTTATATAACCTATTCAAAGTCATACTATCAGCAATGAGAGGAATCCTAGAACTAGACTGCGAATACATTTTAATTCTTGGAAAACCCAAACTGCCCATATGAATATGAATCCCAAATAGTGTTTTTACTTCTTTCACAGTGACATTTACACACTCGCCTGTTGACTGGATTAAATAAATGTTTGTTTGTTTTGGTATTTCTTCTAATAAACTGTTTGGGAAACACCGTTGGAAATACTTGAAAGCTGTCCACTCATCACTATCTGTCGGTTATGGCGCATAAGAAGATGTTGTAGTGGGTTGCACGAAAAATCTTCTTTTCCACTGATATGTGCATCATTTTTTAGCTGTGTTCCCTTATTCTAAGACCTCCTCTTTGGAGCTTGTTGTATCTTCTTGGTCTTCTTGATTTGAAGCGCACACAGGCTGATACATTTCGGGGTCAGAAGATGCGTCTAAAAACTGCTCTATTTCTGACTCATTGTTTCGAAATGAGATAAAATACATATATATATGGGTGGCGACTACGTCATGTCCCCGCCTCGCGGGAGCTACCAACCGCTGAGGCACAAGCGCTTTACGTACAAATATATGCACATATATATAGAAAGAGAGAGTGAGAAGAAAAGAAAGCAAATCTCATAATTCCTGAAAGTATGCAATCAGTAGGAAATGATAGATTTGAAAAAAATATGAGTTTTCACTTTCCATAAACGTCTGCACGTGCGTGCGTGCGTGTGCATGCGCGAGCACGCACACACATGCATAAGTCATATTCATCCGCTTCATTATTTGCCATGGTTGAAATAATAGGCCTGCTAAAAAATTTTCCCAGCTCAGTTTCTATAGGCATACTGTAAGACGTAACACAGACAGACACACACACTATGCCGCAGGTACTCACTCACTCACACTTGTATATATATATATCATAAATTTGCTGTATATCATTTTCCAAATAAAAGGATAATAACAAAAGAAACAACCATTGTCTTATGAAGTGTACAAATATGTAACCCCTGGACTTCATGACGTCATAACCTACAAAGTTTCTACTATTTTTACATTCATATACTGATTCACTCGCTTCAACAATTGTGTAATAAAAATTCCTAAGTATTATTGCATAATTCCTATTGCCTAAATGGATGGAATAGGATAGAAAACAGGTTACTCACCATCTATTTCTGCGAAGTTTTGGGACGCCATATTGATGAAACCAACTGTAGCTTGAAATGCGTCAACTCCGAAATCCAAAAGTATTTTGCATATAAGAGAGATTATTAACCATGGGAACAGATTCAGTTTTCATATAAACATCATTTGAAGTCAGCCAAGCCATCGCATTTCTTACTCACACAAATGTGTATTTAATGAGCGAAAAGGTTAAGTTCATACACAGATAAAAATATTTTATCATTGGAACGAGATTCCAAAACAAATAAATATGTGTATTCAAATTCTAGATCATATAAAAACCTTTTGATATTAATTGTCAAAACTATTAAGTTGTATTAAACATACACATTGATAACTTTTATCCGTTGAATATCAAATTCCGTTTCCCTGACTGTATTAAATAATTCTTTTAATTCATAGAATCAGTAAATGTGCACAAAGTAATATGGTTCTGGATATCCATAAAATTCTATTTGAATTTATGTATTTTAACCTACATTTAAAATATTTTGGATTTTAACGAAAGCCTTCTTTTATTGAATAGTTATATAAGAGTGTTAATGTATCAGATATTTACTTTAAAATAAACCACCGATTGTTATGCTTATATACATACATATATGAGTCTGCCAACATCTTTTGGTGGGGTAAATCGGCTCTTTCAAACGGTAAAAAGATTGCTAAAAGATCTAATTTGGAAAGCTTTCTCTCATGTTGGAGATTCTGGCGCTACACAAACCCGTGGGAAAATGATTCAAGAAAAAACATGTAAAAGTACAAGGTTTCGATGAGATTTGTCAGATTAATCTTACCCCTATGCAAAGGTTTCAAAGTTACAATTATGGTGTACGCTACATAATCTTTGTTATTGACTTATATTCTAAATGTCTCTGGATAATTCCTTGAAAGGAGATGAGAGATCAGGTAGTAGCAAATGTTATACGATATCACATAGAAGAAACCGGATAGATTCCAGGTTATATATGTTCTCTTGATGGAGGAGAGTTTAGAGGAAAGAAGATGAAAGGCATATTGAGACAATATAATATAGAAGTATATCATATTCCTTCATCAAAAAAATTACTCTTGCAGAACGTGAAAAAATAACAATAAAGGAAAGACTTTTCAGATAATTTACCTTTAATAATACATGTAAATAAAAGAAAAAGTTTAATGATTTTGCAAACGCGTATAATAATTCTAGACATAGAATGTTTAGGAACACATCGTACAAAGTTAAGCATGATGTTGCTATACAGATTTAGAGAATTGAATGTAAAAATAGAGGTTTCTATAAAGGATCGGTGATTATGTTTCAATCTTACGGGTTTACAGTAAGAGTGAAGAAATCTACAACATATATAGAATTTCAAATGTATTAAACCTGTATTATATTAAAGATTTAAAAGGAGAACATATTAAAGTTTGGGTTTATGAAGAAGAAATACAGAACATTAAGATTCACTCCTGTAAGGAAGGATATGTAGTAGAAAGGATAGTAAAAGCGAAAGGCATGGAAAAACAAATTATATCTAGTAAAATGGCCAGGGGAACCAAAGTCGTTTCACTCATATGTACTTTAAGGTCTTTGATATCACCCACCAAACTTGAGCAGCTTCATTTGTTAATATATATATAAAGGTATGAGTTGAGGAAGGTTTTTATCAGTTGTGAAGATGGTCAGAGAGTTTTTATGTCACCCTTCTTTCCTCAACTTCCCTGGATGTTGCCCTCAAAATACCATGCCTGTCTTTAGAGTTAAATTCAATAAATTCATTATAACTGACCTCAGTCAGTATATGAAGTAGGGCTTTGTGAGTTTCAACTTACAGGAAATATCTTTAATATTATTAAGACTACACATGTATTTACAGTCTATTTGAAAATGAAGGAAATGGATAATTATGCACCAAATACTATATTGAAATGAGGAAAGGAAACCAAAATGAAACGAATTGACCATGCTAATGATATGATATAAATAGATGCACGATATTATAAGAATAAAACGCACTCATAAAGAAGATGAATCTGAAAATAACAGACAATATCATCTCAAGATTTACTGTATTCATTCTGACAAAACGCAACGAAAAACGTTTAATAACTGTGTTAATTCTCAATTCACATTAATTTTTCAATGTGAAAAGGAAATAAAATCTATGATTTCATTTATTGTAAGATTTTTCGAGGATAATGAAAGGATCCATTAGCGATGATATCCCCTAATGAAATCATTGTATAGTTTCAACATAGATTTTCTGTTTTTTTACATCATTCGAAATCATGTTACATTTACTCTAACCTTGTAGACTATGAGTTAGTAATGGGGACGCAGTCGAGGCTGCTCAGAATTATTCACCTTCTTTTCAATAATAGTTCATTCATTATAGTTTTGTTAATACACTCTATCTAATGCTAAGCTTTGGAGACTTTAAATGAATTTATAACTATATAAGAACGGTTGAAAGTGAAAAATTTCCATTCTTTTTTGGTCATTTGAAGATAAAACTAGAAATTAAGAGCAGACATTAAAAAATAATTAAAAGAGGTCGAATGGACGACGCATGTTTAAACCGTTGAGAACTAAGAGGGAGCTTAGTTTTGGTTTCCTATTTTCCTCTCTTTTGCGAAATGTGTCACCCTGTCTAAAGAGAGTTATTCGCTATCTAGAAAAGAAGGCCATTTCCGCTGGTTTGGTCAACTTTAAGGATATTATGCATGGAAAGACTAAGACACAAGCTTTAAAACATCAACTGGAAAGGACGAAAAATAATATTACTAAAGATACTAGGTGTAATATTAGAAAAAAGTATAAATCTGAGTGCAATAATGAGAGGAAATCCTGCAAAAATGTGTGTAATAAATAAGCGTAAATGAATGAATGGGAATTTGAAGAATAGAAAAAGTTGAAAATAGATGATGAAGAGGATGGATATTATCTTTTCTCACAATATAAACAAGCACACATTTCATAGATCTTCTCATAAAGTTATCAACAACTGTAAGTCATCCACGTGTAAAGATGAATTTTCTCCATCCCTTAACTTGAATATGTTCAAAGACAGAAGTAGATTTGTTTACCGTTCTATGAACCCAAACTTCAATCGCTGAGAGGTATTATCAGTTTTACTCTCCTTAGTAATATCCCTTCCGACCTCACTCCGGTCGAATATTATATATCTGCTAGAGGACAGTATTATATTGATCAGATTGAGGTTTATCTTTTTATAAAATCAAAAATTTTCAGGCAAACAGCAACAAACTTAAAGATGGGGAGAAAGTTTTTAGGAAAATAATATTCCTAATACTTGATTCATCAATGTTGATATTTTTTAACTGAAACATCTCTAAATTCCTTAGAAAATAATTTACCATATCCTGCATATTTAGAGATCCTGTTGAACTATAATGAGTAAAAAAGAATCTACATTTCTTTCCACTGGAGGATATCAATCTAGTAAAGAAAGTATTAAAATGATAGAGTAGCAAATCGAAGTAAAAATAATTAATGTATATAAAAACAACAGGCTGATTTCCTCCAAAAAATAAGCTGTAGATAAATGGAGTCTCACTAAAGATAAATTTATCCCGAGCAACACATTCATTTACACTATTTAGAAGTCAGACAGGATTAAATCTAAAATAGAATAAAAAGACAGATTCCTTTATCTGCGAAAAGTTATTCTTTTAGCATCTACTCATCAGGATATGGATAATATGTTGATTACATCAAACGCTAAGTACCCTATCACACAAGTTCGTATGAGAGATTTTACAATTGTCAGTGTAATTTCAATTAAGAGTGTGGATAATACCTTCATGGTGAGAATACCTACGTGGATAATGAATTATATGGTCGACCATTGAGCATTTTTTCGATAGCTATGATGCATCACCTTTTGAATTTAGACCTTATAATATGAATCATGCCACTACCTATATAAACGGAAACAATGTTGAAAAAACATTTGAATTAGACTATTGGGATAATGCAGATCCAGTTGCTTCAAGTGCGTTTTAGTCGTTAGAAAGGGAGTTCTAGCAGTAAATTTACATTACAGAAAATATATATTGAGTTTTTCTGTCTCTTTCCACCATACTTTCAATCACCAATATATTGATGATTGAAAATATTGTTGAAAGAGGCAGAAAACTCAATATACATATGTTTTGCTGCAATGTATATTTATTGCTAACTGCGATCCGTGTTAATGAAACACCCTTTATAACGGAATAGGGTGTATTGTTGGTGGGCGGAGTCTTGGACTTACGTATGAACAGTTTCTAAAAAATAAAAATATTGTATTAACCTAAATTAGGAATTCTCCAATCTTATACAACATTTGCAGTTTAGATCTCCATTAATAGACCCAGCTTACCTTATTATATATGCAGAGTTTCAGTCTGCTATTGAGATAGATAAGTCTAGAAACATAATAGGTTATTCTTAATAAAATGAATGCAATAGAAATAAAAAAACTCTTGTATCAAAATGAAACTACAAAGCGAGTTTTTCATGGATGTTTTGCGCTAGGCATTCATCTATATGTGCCTTTAATACTGCCAGTACCTTATATGATTAACCAGGACAGCAGTTATCAAGTTGGGTCTCATTGAAAATATGGGTTTGAAGACAAAGTTTGTGCACTTTAATAGCTTATTCGGTTTGTAATGTGTCTATTTCCTTCATTAGATGAGAAGCGATAAATCATATCGAGCTTCTACAGAACAATTTTATTATTATATAGGTCGTAGAATGGACTCTCGACGATATACGATATAAAACTATTCGTTGAGGAAACTATTCAATTATATTTAGAGTGCGTGGTTTCTGGTTGACCGATATTATTTATTTTCAATATGTTTAAGAAGTGGAACTGAACTCAAGGATAATAATATAGCTATCATTAATAAAATAGAGTTTTATTAATATAACTATCAACAACACACAAAACGGAACATGTTGACATAAACAGAGAATGGAAAGGGTCGGGGGAATATCTGGCTAATCCGAGGAATTAAGATTTGGGAGAGATTTAAAAGGTAAAACAAATAAAAATTAAAGGGATGGGATGGTTCGCTAAACCATTTAAAGCACATGATAGGGTTGACAAAAAGGTCAAATACTCAAAGGTAATGTTCAGCTTACGTAATTTAAAGTTGTTGTGCAGAGGAAGGCGACGCGAAGGAATCTTCGGTCCGCTGGTGAGTTCCAGCCGAAAGGGGGGGATTAAATGATCCTGACGTGACGTCTTGGGAATGAGAACCGTTTCTTGTCGAAAGGGCTTGAAGAACAATGGCTGTTCTACGTTGTTCTCTTCTGAACAACAGGGGAGGTGAGAACCGTCTCTTGTCTCCGGTTTAAAGAACAATGGCAGTTCTAACGTTGCTCTCTTTCTGAACAACAGGGGTGGGGAAGGTGAGAACCGTCTCTTGTCAACATGCTCAAAGAACAATGGCTGTTCTAACGTTGTTTTCTTTCTGAACAACAGGTGAGGACTTGTGGACTTACCGTCTTAAAGGCTCGAACCTTGGCACTCAAAGGATATTGTCCTCTTCTGGACAATGATGATGGATCTCGAGGTAGAGGGCCCTGGTGCACAAAGTCAGACCGGATCGGCGTAATGTTTCGCGAAGAAAATCTGGATCTTAATCTGCTCTTAGTGGTAAAGTTTCTATATAAATAGTCGAGCCATCCCCTTGGACAAGTGGACAATGAAGTGGGGCTTCGAGGAAATGCCCAGCCGTGCCTGAGAACAATATCTTCTCTGCCCATAAGCCTAACTTAATCTGGCGAGGTCGGCGCATGGGGTGAAACGGAGCGAAGGATGAACCTCCTTGGTTAAATATTGATTCAGGTGGGGGGAAAAGGCACCCGGCTTCAAGGCGAAGATGCACGTGGGTAGCAACGTGTTTCTAAATAACATGTAATAGCGGTTGAAATTTAGCGGCCTCAAACCGTTCTATCACACCCCTCCATTCCGGGGGAAGTTGTCACTTCAAAAAAAAGAGAGAAGGGACAACGATAGAGCTCCGTCGTGGAGAACTCGTTTTCTTGTAGAGACCGTACCTTCATGCACCTAGCTAGAAAAACCTCAATACATTTGATTATTTTGATCTTTTGATTATAGGGGAAACTAACCTTCAATACAAACTTAATCATAAAAGAAACATGGAGCAATGAAATGATATAAAATTAGTACATATGGGACAAAATAATTTATACGTAATTTAATGGGTGCAAATATATATATACATACGAAAAAATAGACATTGAGCCACAAAATTCAGACATATACATTAACTAATTATATTACAAGAGAATCTGATTTAAGTCGTACAAGACGGTATATTCTTACATGAAGATCCTAATCTTACGAATACAATTAATCTACACTATTTGGTAACGCATTCCTACTAAGGGCGTCAGCGACCTGGTTATTAGAACCTTTTATATAATATATCTTAAATTGATACTCTTGCAAGAGTAAACTCAAGCGCATAATTCGACCGTTGGAGTGTCGTACATTCTGAATATTGGCCAACGGGTGGGGGTCAGTTCCTATCTAAAATTCTTTTCCTATCAAGTACATTTTAAATTTGTCTATAACCCAGATGATTAATAGAGCTTCCTTCTCTATAGTGGCATATCTCTTTTCGCGTGGTAATAATTGGCGACTAGCATATGCAACTGGATGACTCTGTCCGTCATCCTCATATTGAAGGAGTACACCTCTAATACCCTCGTTGCTCACGTCCGTCTTAATCCCAAAGGATATTTCTGGGTTGGGCAACATTAAAATGGGGGCAGAAATGAGCTTACTCTTGAGCTGATTAAAATGGAAAACAGCGTCATCATTTCAACATAGACGATCGGGGGAATTCTTTTGTACAAGGGAGCCGAGGGGCGCCAAAATTGCAGCGAATTTCGGGTCAAATCGCCAATAGTAAGAAGCTGATCCTTGGAATAATCTTAATTGCTTCTTAGTATTCGGGTGGGGCATTTCGGCGATTGCCTTAATCTTGTCCTCTTGGGGACCTAACTGGCTTTTTCCTATTTTGAAACCCAAGTATTTTATGGTTTCGTGGGCAAAATGGCATTTGCTGGGGCAAATGGTGGGGCCATTTTTGTGCAGTCGCTCGAAGAGAGCTAATAGGGTGGTTAAATGGTGACTCCATTCACGAGTAGAGCCGTAGACATTATCGA
The DNA here is from genome assembly GCA_963969495.1 of Ceratothoa steindachneri. Lineage (NCBI taxonomy): Eukaryota > Metazoa > Arthropoda > Malacostraca > Isopoda > Cymothoidae > Ceratothoa > Ceratothoa steindachneri. The sequence goes on along the minus strand of OZ018326.1, from coordinate 36,371,262 downwards.
AGTAAGAGGATACATTCGCAAGTCCATCTAACAAGCTTCTCATGAGACGGTTATAGTTGCTACAAGCAGTCAAGAGGCCAAAAGGATGGCCCTTAAATTGCATTAAGCCTTTCTCCGTTGCAAAGGCGGTATATGCTTTCACATCGGGCCGGAGGGGAATTTGATAATACGCCTTGCACAAATCGAGTTCTGAGATAAACTTGGCGTTTTCCAAAATGTTAAGGTTTCGGTCTACCAACGGGATGGGCTCGGCTTCTAACACAGTTACCGAATTTAACTTTCGGAAGTCGATGCACATCCGATAAGAGCCATCAGGTTTCTTGACCAAGACGATTGGGGAACAATAACTAGAGGTGGACGGTTCTATTATGTCTAAACTAATTAAATTATCAACTTCCGCGTTAAAAGCTTGGCGTAAATGAATCGGCATGGGATAGGGTTTTAAACGGACGGGTTCTAAGGTTGTTAATTTAATATCATGCTCGAAACTAGTAGCGCATCCAGGCTTCTCTGAAATAACGTCGTCGAACTGAAATAATAGTTCTTGAAGCTGACTCTTTTGATGTGGTGTCAGCTGCACGTCGATATCAAGGTCAGAGGGTTCAAAAGACTCGCCTGGTAGGGAAGGAAGAGAGTAATCGGAATCAGATTGGATTTTCACTTTATGTATTACATTAAGGGACTCCGCGGGGTAATCCTCTTCAAGCGCCGATGTTTCGTCCAGTGCTACGAACGGATCTCCATGGGCGCATCGGTGGTACTTTTTTTCTTTCGGTCCACGTACAGTCTCCGTGTCCTTGTTTTGGGCCTTATGCCATAAGGGTGTTAGTACTTCACGCTCCGTTTGTGCCGTCCTAAAATCCTGGTTAAGGGTCTGCGAGAATTCGGACGGTATCGGGGTTTTGAGGGGGAAGGGCTCCTGGGCTTCTTTCTTAGTTTGGCCTCGAGGAAGGGCAGCCTGAGACACAGAGTCGAAACTTACTCCGGGTCTCTGTCCTATAAGTACGAAACAGAATCGTATGTGTGCTGAAATGACTTCAGCCCAGCCATCATAATATTGACACTGCAGGTAACATCTAACGACGGGGAATCGGTTCGCCCGCCAAAGGTAGTCAAGTACCACCGCAATTTTTTCGTGGTTAGGGTCCACTGGGGAAAGGAGCTCGTCGGACACGATGAAACACGTGCACCCTGTGTCCCTGACGAGAGTCGATACACGGCAGCCGTTCACGCTGCCCTCCTCAAATTTCAAAGTTCCCGGTGAACTTTTGTCAAAAATAAAATTTACCTGGTGCCCTGACGGAGAAGAGAAGTTGCTGCTTGGGTCTGCACTACAGGGGAAGCCGGGTTGACATTAATCTGGTGAATTTCGGGGCTGGTCTGCTTTTAAGCCTAGAATTTTGGGGGCAATTCGAGCTCATGTGGTTTTCTACGCCACAGGTGAAGCATATGATTAGTCGCTTTGGGAAGAGTGATGGAGGAGCAATCTTAACGGGAGGTTTGGTGTCCCGTTGTTGGTTTTGGGGAAAGTAGTTTTGGGGTTTTACGGGGCCCGGAAACTTCGTCAGCTTTCCTGGGAAGGGGCGTGAATCCTTCCTTCTTTCCTGGTTAGGGGGTTGGTGAGAAGTTCGATTCTCCTTTGGGTATAAATTATGGCTTGCGGCATAGACATCCGCTTCTTCGGTACACTCTTTAAAGGTCTGGCACAGAATAGCCTTGACAAACGCGTGGATCTCTCTCGAAAGAGACGCCAAAAATTTATCCCAAAACACGAAGTCTGTTAAGGACTCGTAGTTGGGATCAACCTTTGAGGATTTTAACCAGAATTTAAAATTCCTCTGAAAAATGTATCCGAATTGACGGAACGTCTGTCCGGGTTTAATACGACCTCCTCGAAATTCTTGGCGGTAGAAATCAAGAGACTTATTATGAGGGGCCAATAACTCAGCTTTTAATGTGCTTTAGTTATTTGTACATTCAGATGGTAAAGATATGAAAATCTCGCGCAATTTACAATTTAACAGTGGAAGTAATCTGACTACACCTTCAGCCTCCAGATCCATGTTATTGATTTCGAGGATCTTTTCGAAGTGGGCTAAAAATGCTCCGAAATCCTCTCCATCCCTGAAATTGGAGAGCTTAAGTGGGAGATTGGGAAGGGCTTCTGAACGTGAAGTAGCTAATCGTATTTCGGCTTCTACACGAGCTATTTGAATCTGATTGTGAAGCTCAGCTTGTCTTTTCCGTTTCTCTCTTTCTTCTCGTTAGATTTCTCTTTCTCTTTCTTTTTCTTCTCTTTGGATTTCTCTTTCTTCTCGTTGGATTTCTCTTTCTCTTTACGTTCTTTGCTCCTCTTGAACGTACTCAATTAATTCTCTTCCGGAAAGTCCCCAGGATTCTCCTTGCGCTTTAAAGATTTCAAACTGAGTCATATTTGCACTTGGGGGCACAATAGTCAACCAACTAAAATTCCTTGCAATAAGAATTATGCCTTCTAGAGAATTAGCCTACCTAAATATGGGCACTGACCTATTCGTAATTGGTTTCTCGATCTAGATAACCAATGATTGAATCACACAAAAAAAACACAAACAAATTATTATAACAGTTCCTTGAGCTACTTCAGTTTCTTAAGTTTCCACCAAAAAAAGGGATAGCAATCGTTAAAACAAAAGGGAACTACTATACTCTATTCTTATAACGAATAACACTATGCTTTACTCGACTGAGACCAGTGTTTGCAAAGATATAGCGTTAAACCCCACACCTGACACCAAATTTAAATAGTATATATATATATATATATATATATATATATATATATATATATATATATATATATATATATGTCGTAGAATGGACTCTCGACGATATACCATATATAACTATTCGTTGAGGGAACTATTCAATTATATTTAGAGTGCGTGGTTTCTGGTTGACCGATATTATTTATCTTCAATATGCTTAAGAAGTGAAACTGAGTTTAAGGATAATAATATGGCTATCATTAATACAATAGAGTTTTATTAATAAAACTATCAACAACACACAAAACGATAAATGTTGACATAAACAGAGAATGGAAAGGGCCGTGGGAATATCTGGCTAATCCGAGGAATTAAGATTTGGGAGAGATTTAAAAGGTAAAACAAATAAAAATTACAGCGATGGGATGGTTTGCTAAACCATTTAAAGCACAGGATAGGTTTGACAAAAAGGCAAAACACTCAAAGGCAATGTTCAACTTACGTAATTAAAAGTTGTTGTGCAGAGGAAGGTGACGCGATGGAATCTTCGGTCCGCTGGCGAGATCCAGCCGAAAGGGGGGATTAAATGATCCTGACGTGACGTCTTGGGAATGAGAACCGTTTCTTGACGAACGGGATTCAAGAACAATGGCTGTTCTACGTTGTTCTCTTTTCGAACAACAGTGGGGAGGGTGAGAACCGTTTCTTGTCAACGGGCTCAAAGAACAATGGCTGTTCTAATGTTATTCTCTCTCTGAACAACAGGGGGGGGAGGTGAGAACCGTCTCTTGTCAACGGGCTCAAAGAACAATGGCTGTTCTAACGTTGTTTTCTTTCTGAACAAAAGGGAAGGCCTTGTAGACTTACCGTCTTGAAGGCTTGAACCTTGGCACTCAGGGGATATTGTCTATTTCTGGACAATGATGGTGGATCTCGAGTTAGAGGGCCCTGGTGCACAAGATCAGACCGGATCGGCGTAATATTTCGCGCGAAGAAAATCTGGATCTAAATCTGCTCTTAGTGGTGATGTTTCCATATAAATAGTCGAGCTATCCCCTTGGCCTAGGGGACAATGGAGTGGCGCTTCGAGGGAATGCCCAGCTGCACCTGAGAACAATACCTTATCTGCCCATTAGCCTAACTCAATCTGGCGAGGTCGGCGCATGGATTTAGTTAATACTTCCTTTTCCTTTTCTTATACATCTAATTTTAATAGTTAAATATATCTTGAATGAAAAATAGAATAAGTATGAGTTAATTATAAAAATATTCAATGTTTGCATAGGAAACATCAATGTCTAATTTTTTAGTATATATTGTCTATGATATGGAATAACAAAATAAGTTATTAAGTTATTAAATATTGCAGCAAAGCTTTGGTGTGAAACTTAACTTGAGTAAAAATACTTTACATTGCCTTCGATCTAATATTATCAGATAGATCTTCCATGAAACTTACCGCGTGGATAGTGTGCTATTTTCACAAAATACAGTTCGTAATACTGCAACTAAGCAATATATTAAAGCATATACAAATCCCTAATTTTGAGAAGACAACAATATTTCCCTATATCGGCAAAAACAAAAAACATCTTAGACCTTAATTAATTTTCTATTCATCTGTGATTTTACCAATATAATTATGTTCTTCGATGTGCTCTCTGATTTTTGTTTTTACGAAAGATTTCCAAAACCTGGACTTTATGAATTTCATCATCCGTAAGAAAAATTTTATCCTTGATTCTTTCAAATTTAGGCTTATACTATTATACAATCAGTGAAATTAGAGAATTATGCGGGTATTTATCTCAATATATCTGTCGCATATAAATCGGATCGGAATGCAACTTTAATTGAGTTCTAATTATATAGCGGCAATTTTATAAATGATAAAGTGGCAATTCTTCAATGTATGTTTTGGCATTATATGCAACACAATGCAGGGAGGAAAATTAGCCTACACTTGACTACCTAAACAATGAGGTCCGTGTTTAATGCTCTGCGGATAGTGGATGTAAGTAGGAAGAGATATTAACTACGGTGTTTTTTATACTTCCTAGGAAAAAATATGAATTGATCTATCGAAAGCACTAATATTACTCTCTAATATATTTTACTGGTTGTACAAATATTTTCCATTAATATGAATTCTCTGCTAAAAATATTTAACTTAACTGTGGAAAGTATACTCATTAAAACTTAGAATAAGATAACATAGATATTGCGTTGGGATAAATTGAGTGAATGAGGGTGTATGCTTTTAATTGGCTTCCTGGGAAAGACGAATGAGGAAATTCTTTTAGCTTATCTGAAAGATACAAGCGCATGAGTGGCAAAGGAGACCACGAGTTTTCTGGAAAGAAGCCACAAGTGGAATATAAAACACTCTATAGGGTTTACGCAACAGCGTTTTAGGGAAGTTCTGGACAGCCATTGTATGTTTGATTTTTTGATTTTTCACAAGTTGGAAGAATTTGAGTCGTTTGCTTGACGTGAGAGAAGTTTCCGTGGAAATGGAAACTTGCGGCAGAAAAGAGTTAATATTCATATTTATCTGTTGTCCTGCGATTTAACAACAAAGGGGAAAGCTGCCCCCTTTATATGGTTCTAAGTTGCTTAAATGCTCCTTTGGTTGCAAAAAGAATACAGAAACCACACTTAATTATCTGCCTAAAGTTCTATAGGCACGACGTAGGTGAATGCTGGGTTCACCGGAAATTTTCCTTGCGGGATTATGTGTAATCAGAGAACATGCTCCTATAATTGCTTGTACTATCATCAAGATCCATAGAGTGCTTTAATTTAAAGTCTTTCCCCGTATCCACGTAGCTTCAGACTACTTTTGTTTGCGTTTTTCAATCGAGTTTTCAAAATACTAGCGAAATTTGAACGGAAAAAGGTCCCTTTTGTACTTCAAAAGGTAGAATTATAAGTAGCTGTGTTTGCATACTAAACAACTATGGGGCAAGGAAAATTGCCATTCAGGAAACATCTCAATAAGGGTGATAATGAAAGAGAACTCGATTTATAAGCTCTAATCTACATTTTCCATTTTATATTTAATTTGCCTTTAATAGTCAATAGAATGTTAAGGACTAGAAAAAGGAGAAGTTAAACAGATATAAAAATTATACTTATATCCTTGAATTTAAAGTTAGGAAATCAGATGATCTAATTGGTTGTTATATGAGGAGATATCCTATTGATGTTTGCAATGAGGTGGGAAGATCACGTAGTTATGCAAGCTGTATAAAAACACAGATTAAAATACGATTAGATGTTAAAGTTTGCCTGTTTTATTCCTTATATTCAGCTATGTAGCTCCTCAAGCGGACGTCAGCCAGGGCAAGCCCCAACTTCTTACTGCGCAGCCCAGTCACGGCGGTAACCTCCCTGGTAAATAGTGTCAACTTAAAAAGAATCCTGACCGAGATTCGAACTGCCTATCCAGCGATTGCCGGGCAAGCAAGCTAACCAATATACTAGCCGGGAGGCTAGTATAGTGCCTTTAATTGTATGAATATATTGGGAGAGAAACACTGGATTAAACCCTTGCTCCTCTGTATAAGAACCTTATGAGTACATCGGATAATAATAAACTGTCAGATAAATTGTACTACTATCTTACAAAGAAGATACGTTGCGAATTAAATAATTAAAATTATATGCCATCTCCATATAATCATATGGTTTATTAGGAACAAAGCTGCTTCCCCATCATTATATCCATGCTGAATATTCCTTAGCAGCAATCGAGTATTATATGTTGTAGCTTCTTTCCCAGCCAATAAACTTCATTTGGTTAGAGACACAGAAGATAATAATAATAATGATAAATATTATTATTCTGCATTTTTACCTCTTAAATTTTTTTTAAGTAAGTGATTATCATCAAATACAAAGGGCCGGTATTTAGGTTTGATGATGATCCACGAGTTGAGTTAATATTACCTTTAAATTCCAAACAATTTTTGATCAGAAACTTTTATATCCAGCTTCATCGATAGATTGGAGAGATGAAAAATTTAATTACGTTTCATTTTTCTTATTCCAAAACAAATTTACCTCTATTTCGTAGGCTCTAGTCCCGAGTAATGCAAAAGTCTCAATGCAATAATGATCTGCATCATCCACAGACACCCCGAAATGAAGGTACAATGGTTTCATAGCTGTCTTATTCTCACGAGGTTGGACAAGATCACGATGTCGCACAGTGGCGTCAATTATACGCTGATGATTAAGAATATTTCAGAATTAGACTTAAAATCGTACCGATGTGCCGCTAGGAATAGGAATGGAAATTCTTCTGCTGTCGTCGAAATCTTAGGTTGGTAGAGTGAGACATTTCTGTTGCTCCCGTAATGGTCCAATTTTGCGCATTGTAAGACGACATGAATATTTGTTCTTGAGAGACATTTTTGTCCCTTCCTCACTCCTGAATTTAGGAAACAGCTTTTGTTTTCTTCTTGAATTCATTTTCTTCAATCAGTTACTCCTACGGCAGAATAAAACAGAGTGAAAGTGTATTAACCATTTGCCTCAACTTATATTATTTTAATTCTTTTTGCTTTTCGTGGTAAATAGCATAATGGTAACATTAAGTAAAACTTTTAGTGAATAATATTAAGAGAGCGATTAAGGAAGCTTCTTTCCTTAAACGTATTACTCGAAAACTAGTCAAAATATCATATCCATTCATCATAAATGACATTGTAGTGTGTGCATATATTTAATTATAATTCCCTTTGGGGGCTCCCAATATTGAGAAAAATCTCCCCATCGCTACGTTAATTCGTACAGGGTTGTATAACGACGATACTAAATTACTTCTGATCCTACGTTCACCGAAATTCAATTATACTAGGATCTTTTCTGGATCTGAAGGTTTTATGAGCCGGCTTAAAGCAGATGCTTCATAAGGTATCTCTTTATTCAGAAAAGATTCTTTTCAAATTTGGAAATATTATCCAAAAATGCGTTGCGAATATTTGAATTCAAAGATGCTGACGAAGACATCATTGAAAAGGTCTCAAATTTAATGAATCATTATAATGCGAGGATTTAAAATATTTTGGAGATTTATTGGGTTATTATTAGCGAAAGGAATAATAAAGAATTAATAGAAAACAGATTCAATGTATTATTTCTATTAAAACATGTTTTGGTTTATTAGAATAGTTTTATCCAATTTAGAATATTTTAGATTTATAGATTTATTCATATTTAATGATCAATTTTCTGCTAAAATTATTTCACTTAGAGCGTCAAAGTCTCTTTTTCAATTTTCAACCTTTGATTTTATATCAAGAAAATAAAAATCAAAGATTTAGACTAATGGATGACTTACTTCTCTTGGCTGTACTGAGAGTTTTGATCTTTTTATTAGTTTATTCCGAGTTTTATTTCCTCTCTCTTGAAATAAATACTTTCCTTACGATATTTAATCCCCTTATGTGATTGCCACATTCAATGTAAGAATAATGGTTATATATGGAAGTATAAAGAGGTTAATAACTATTCTTTTGTGGATTGTAGGTTTGCCAAGGAGTCTAAAAATATTTACCCATCCATCCAGCCACCAGAACATTTACTACAATGTTTTATTGAAATACGATTAATCGTTAAAATCAGGCAGTATTACGTGTGTTACAGGAAAAAATCGCAGGCAAGTAGAGCCCTTCTACATTATGGGGAAAACGGGCCGTTGAGTGGTTGTTTTAGTTGTTTTTATAATGGACGATTCTGTTTGAATCTTATACGCATACCTAATAATTTGGGGTTGATACTCATCACTTGGATAAAATACAAGGATCTAGGAATACAACAACAAATTCAGTAGAATAAGTAACACTAATGAAGTTGAATAAAGCAAGGAACCCAATTTTATCCCCAAAAGTCTAAACTATTCATGCGATTATTATCCTTAAAACGTATCCCAGCCCACCTTGTGAGAGAATTTCATGCTAAGAGAGATAATATCTAGTCACCCACTGCGACGCGCAGCTGCACCTAAATAAGGTGTAGTTAATCTCCAGTAGAGGGAAACAGGAGGTTTTCATAAATTTATTAGAAATTTTCTTTTCTTTCGTGCATTTTAGCTCGCTAAGGCATAAAAATAGTTCTTAGAGGTTGCATATATAGTTGTGGTCAAACGTCTATTTTTGTATTTATGGGGAAAATATTTCCCTTAAAATTGATACTATAGTGAGGTGGAGTATACTGTTTGTAGTCGACTTTAATTTTATTTTCATGATTATTCAAGTTCAGGATTCGGCGTCAGGCAAATATTTCTCTTTGGAAAGTCTTACTTGGTTTAGATCGACCCTATATTTTTCTGTTTAACCGACCTTTTCATATTTTTCAGACTACTAATTTATACAGATGTTCAATTATCTACAGTACATTCGCATTAAGTTTGAAATTGTTTAATATATGAAACCTTTGTTTTAGAGGAATATATTTATGATTTTAATTCAACCTTTAAAGAAGTGATTCTAAAACGAGAAGCAATTTTTAGATCAGAGTAGTTGAGACTTTAACTTGTCTAGATAACTACTTTATTCTGTTAAATATAGTCGAAGATAAAAAAGAATGTTAAAATCTCATTTTCAATACCATGAAATATTCCTTTCTAGATTTTAGGGAAACGCAATATCGGCGAGGCCTAAAAAAGAAAATTTATTAATCATAAACAAATATAATTAAAAGGGAATATTGAACAATAATAATAATATTAGTGCAAATAAAACTTATTAGGTAATAGAAATTTTGGGGCTAAGAAATATGAGCAAAATATATACAAATCTAACAAGGAAAATGGCTTTGGGGATTTCAAAGTAATACAAAAATATATGTGAATATAAAATAAATATTAATACATATAAGAAGAATGATAGCTTAGGGAACTGCAAGTATATAAAAGCAAGATATTATTTTACTTGCAATAATATTTCTTGATAAACAGCTGTTACTTCGACAAACACAACTGTAAACCTGGCTTTAGGAAGGTGTAACGCACAATAAAACTCCATCTTTCCGCGTCTCTTGGCCCAAACCGTTCAAAAAGACGCCTCTGGTGACCTTGAATGCTTAGGTGCTATTGGCTAATACGCATCACCGGATGTGAGGTCTATAGCGAGTGAACAACTTATCTTCCCTGGTTAGAATTTTTTACAGTCTTTAGGCTTATATGATTTATAGGTAAAATATTAATTTTTACTGGCTATGTATACAAATTAAGAGCAGCTACATATGTACATAGTATATTTTGTAGAAATGTACGTTGTATTAGCAGTAGTACATAATTTGGTCCCAAATAATGAAATTTATACGAAGGGAGAATTGAGAAGGAAACTTAGAAGAGACAGCTCAGACTGGAAAAGAAGAGTGCATGCTGTGTATACAATATATATTAAATAAAATAACAATATATAGAAGTATACGGACGATTTAGAATTAAAATTTTACAAAAAAATTGTGCTGAATCAACTCTATAATAATTTAATTTTTGAGGAAAGATGCCCGGGTGACATTGGATTACTGGCAATTAATAGTTGGAAATAACTCAAGTTCTGGACCTAAGGGGCCGATGTCACTAATAGCTTACTGAAAGAATATGGAATTGGCAGTGATATACAATTTGGGACAACACTAGAAAATAGGTTTAAAAATATCTCCTAGTTATTGATATTTGTGGATAATTTGAACGGATTAGAACCTTTTAGTGAAAAAAAAACAATACCTAAGGAAGATGTAAATCTGATAAAATCCTCTCTCCAAACTGAAAGACTGTTTAAAGGATTCGAATATTAATCGAAACAAAGATAGACTGCTGATCTAAACTCATTTTCTGTTGATAGCAATATGGAGATTTCTCGAAAAGCTTATATCCCTGTATCCCTGTATGATAGTTTTGGTAAATTGAATTCATTAAATAAAGAATTATAAAGAAACAAAAAAACGGTTACAAATTGACAAAGTAAAATGTTTTATCATCAAATTGAGTCTGTGACAGAACAGGTCTTGAGATATATCTTCTTGAATTATTTCCTCTCATATAAAGTGATGCAGTACAAAGTGTCTTGCATTTCTTCCATTCTTAGAATGCTGAAGGTATTTCTATTTAACTGAGAAAATTATAAGTGCCTCCTTAAAAGGAAATATGATCAGATCCACGATTTAATAATAAACATTTAATATACTAACAATGTGAAACCGAGGCATTGTTCAAAACAACCCATCATGTAGCTAGATCACAAAGTGGTTGACAATTATTATAATAATTAGCTACAGTGGCTCAATAAGTACTCATTACCTTTTCACCAAGATACGTGGCTTGTTGATTGTGTTTTATTGGTGTTATCGATGTATTAACTAAAAGATCAAAACTAAGTAGATTTATTCCTCAGTAAAATTAGGCATAAAATCAAATGAAAGTTGTGAAACGCAAGTATTCTTTTCTTACCCTGTCATTTTAATTAAGCCAAAGGGGAGTTTATATAATCATGTAAAATAATGACTTTTAAAAAAAATAAATAAAAATAAAGAAATTTAGTTTCAAATAAGTGTTTCACTAATTACCATTTGAGAATTTTAATAGCAGGAATATTAATTAGTTGAGAAATTAAAGAAATATGACCTAGTCCCAATTCATACACAAGGATCAACGGCTATTTGCCTAACACAGATCTTTACTTTCTTCCGCTTCAAAAAATTTGTAAAGATCTCCATCCATAAAAACTCTATAGGATACCGCATCGCTGCTATTGGTCTTTAAAATGACGAAAAACTAATTGCGTATTTTAAATTTCATTTCTAGGGTAAACCCACTATATAAAGTGATTAGTGTGAATGATTTGCCCAGTGATGAGAGGGATTTATAATTTTCTTAGGCCGACGCCCGAGATCAGGAGGAAATTAACAGGAATCGTCGATTGTATCAACCCTCCCATGACGAAAACCGCTAGAATGCGAGAGAATTGGGCTGTGGTACGCCGTCATTACTAATAGGAACTTATTTCAGCCATTGAGCCTGCAGAAGACCCTGAGGTTAAAGCTCGAGTCGAGATTACCTATGAGAGGTCCAACTACTCAAACATATTTAATTTGTACACCAAGAAAAGTAAGTTGTTTTGGGGGGTTTCGTGGAATGAAACCTAACTTTGTAGAAAAACTTATCATTACTCCCATTTATCTCTGGTTCAGAGCCAACTTTTATCTCTACGTTAATCTCTGCCAGCTTTTTATATCGTGCCAAATAGCATTAAAATCTAAGACAAAGAAACACAAAATTGAATCAATACCCATGAGTTTAAACTGAAGCAAAGGAGAAAAGGAAATTCCGTCTTATCCATTTGCGATCGTGGATATAGCAACCGCAGCTGAGTTAAATAAAATGTTCACTTAGTTTAAAACAGTGCCAAAAATATTTTATATATTGCGAAGAGCGGTTTGGGATAAATTTATAAATTTTACCTTTGTTGAATATGATTCATGCCTCAAGTAACGACGCGTCTTTAATGATTAATTATATCATTACGGATCCTTCTCGAAACCTTAGATCGAAGAAATAAAAAAAATTTATTTTAAATTAGAACGTGCGCTGCTATATACATCTCTCATTCACGTCTGACAGTTTTTCTATTCTCAAAATTCTACAAAAATTATTTTTATTAAGCGAGATCGAATCTGAGTCCCTTGGATTAGGAAAAGATAGTTTAGATCCCACATAAAGCCTGTTAACAATTAATGCTAGTAAGACTTCTCCATGGCACTCTAGTTTGCCCTCTTCTCTTTCTAATTTCCACCTCTGCCTTCTCATATTCTTCTAGTTAACTGAATTAATTATAATTTGTTGATAACATCTTTTTATCTATGAGGCACCACTACCTTGATACACACATTATTACCTACAATTCTCAGATATCTAATACATATCTCTTGCTTAGAGCAATTGGTAAGGAGCCAGGGAGGCAGCGAGTGCCAAAGGGATGAAAACGATTCACATTTCACTTAGTAGCACTAATAGATTAGAGGGAGTGAGGTTGCCAAGTATCACCGTAATGGGGCTCCTAGTGGTCGCTAACTGTGCCTGTACCCACGAAAACTATAGAAAATATACTAAAGTCTACATTTTATTGCAAATATATTTTAATTTTCGTTGGAAAATTCAATATTATTTTAACTTTGCCTTTAAGAAAAATAATTTTCATGTCATAAAATGAGAAAAAAAGAGAAGTGGAGGAAAGTAATGATAATTTGCTGAGAAATAGAAAAAGATACCTTAAACTTTCTATGTCCTATATAACACAAGTCCTTCCATCGTGTAAATTCCAAATTGACGTTTATTGATAGTGGCAAGTTTAGGAGCAGATTTATAACTATCAATAACTTACGACGTTTTATTAAAAGTTTATAGCTATGTAAACTCTCTCTATCTCACTAGTACAACCGCTATGGATTGCTCGAATGTCAGACGTGAATCATTTTAATATACAGAGTTTCCCGAAAAAAAGGATACATGGATCAATAAATCCAATAAATATGTTTTACTTAGGTACTATGCTTGTTTTTATGGAATAATGTGTGTTTAAACTAAAAACGTGCCTATAGGTACAGACCAAAAAGTACTTTTTGAAGTTTCACAAACAAGGGCGTGATAGAAAGGTCAACGCTGAACTCAACAATCCAAATAATGATCAATGACAAGAGAATGCATACAAGCTAGTGCAATCCAACAAAGCTTACGCTTACTTCAAAAAGGAGACCTTGATCTCAAATATTAAGCCTAATAACAAAGAGTCTGTATAACGCAGAGAGTTTCTAAGGAGATATCTGTTAAGAAATTAGGGAATATTATGTAGAACATACTGTATATAGGAGCAGAACCGCTTGAAGAAGGGCACACAGACCTACAGATGTCACTTGCCATCTCTATACAAGTGCATAAATGGATATATGAGTAAGATAATCCTGGGGTAGGGTGGAGTATAAAGGAAGAAGAGGGGAAAGATGGAGACCGAGAAGAATCATCAATTCCGATTGTTCATAAAGGAGTATGAGGTACAGCCCCTCGAACATTCTTTGGATTATGATTAAAGCAATCCTCATCAATTTGCACAATTTTACATGGGCTAGCACACCTTGATGGGGTCTTCGCTAAAATGGTTGGTAAAATTTTACGGTAAAAACCTAAACAACTCAATCAGAGTCAGTTTTGAAATGTTTAATAATACCACATTTTACTAATGCACTTTTATCTTATGGTTTCAAACTTTACCAAGTATATAAGGTAAAAAGGATTTGTTTTCAAAATGAGTGTATTAGTATAATCGCTCCCAACAGAGAAGGGAACAATTTTCTTCATTTTTTGATATATATATATATATATATATATATATATATATAAATGAAAAACTCACAAAGTATCACGTGAGGTGGCAAATGAATGCAATGTCCCGCAGGAAAAAATAAAAGGTAGTTATCCTTCATAAGGAACTTAATAAAGTTCGAAAATACTTGAAAACACCTTTTCATTTTTTCCTGCGGGACATTGCGTTCATATATATATATATACATTTTATATATTTGGGTGATGCAACACAGGGATAAAAAAAAATATTTGATTTTTTTGGAAATATCCTCTTATTTGATTTCTTTTAGGGCAAAAACTATTTGGCAAAAATTTCCGATTAAAAATAATTATTTAGAGGTGGCACCCAGCACTAGAATATTGCTGATATGCATTTCACCCAGAAGGTACAGCAAGCACCACGTTACTATTTTAGACTGGAACTTCCCTAGTAGGACTACCATAACACTTTCTCTTTCTTTCTATTGGAAGTGGTTACTTCTATGATATAAAAGAATACATAATTTACAATGAATTATAATATTGAAAAATTTGTCCAGAAATTAGAATATTAAAAGGAATGACAAATATCTTCAAAAAGAGAGACGTTTTCCTATAATGCAAAACCTAAGAAAATACACAATGTATAATGAGTTAGGATATTAAAAATCCTAGATGAATACAAGGGAAAACCATCAAAACAATCACTATCGTTGGTCTGACTCCAGAAAGAAGTGGGGATGGGGGATTGAAGTGGACATAGGTAAGATTGTATTGGTAGGAGAGTTTCGTCATAAGTAGGGGAGCAGCGGATGAGTCTTAATTGTGACTCGTCCTCTGCTCCCTTACTTATGACATAAGGAGGCGATGTAAGGTACTTGATCGAAATAAGATTTTTTACTTTCTAAGGTATTACTTGTTTTTATGTCAAGATAATCCAATTTACTGAAAAATGTATGAGTTAACCTTCTATTAGCGTCTGGTTTGTTAGTGATTTTTCTGTAGAAGATTTTAAAACCATTTTGTTAGGACAGGTCTTTCCTGTGAAAGTGAGAGAGACGTCTCTCCTCGATATAAAACAAGAGCAAGCATGAATAGACACTTTAAGCTTTTTTAGAAGTATTGTCAACAATTTGGTAATTTCTTCGTCCCCCTGCCAGTATTGAATTCTTAGTAGTTTTAATTTTAAGACTGGTTCCTATATATTATAGTCTTGCCAATCTACTGTACAATCCCTGTAAGTTAGCGTTGGATGTCAACCTTTCATCTACAAAAGTGATAAAATTATGGAGGATTTCTTGAGAATTTTTCTGGAAAAAGGTTATATTAAGTTGTTTTATTGACAAGTAATCAATTTATTTTCATACATGTGGCAAAAATATCCTTTTCTACATTGATTAAAACTTGGTTTGACCAGTGATAATTCTCAATTTCTTTGCAATATCTTTCTGTTTTAGGACACTATCACTCAATAAATCTTTGATCTTTCTGATTTTCCAAGGACTAACGTCACTGAATTTACCCATAGCTGTTCACTTTTTTATCTATTGCACTGAAAGAACAAAATGGTTACTAATATACACAGGCAAGCAAAATATACAATAGTTGAATTACCTGGTCAGTACCAGCAAAAGAGAATGGTTCGCACACCTTCACCTTGCGAAGTCTGAATTGGAACTGAGGCCCGAGCCTAAAAGGTGGCAGCAGTGGGCAAAACCGAATCAGTGTTGCCTTTTTTTTATTTCAACAAGTTTGCCAAAAAATAAAGCAAAACACTAATATTTAGTCTTGAAAAATTTACAATAGTTATTAAAACACAAATATGATAAAATAACATCATTATTGACTATCTAAATAGTTTTAAGTTACCAAATTATGAATTTTCAAGATTCCATAATAATATATGATCACTAGTTTACACTACTTTCTAGGTGCAATGTATATTATCTACTCTTTCCTGCTATTTTATAATGTATATATGCATTCACACATTTTTGAAGCTAGACTTGGATATGCTCATCATTTATCATGATGCACCTTCTAGATTTACTCTAAAGGATGATCCAGGAGATTACCATGATTGTAAAGTGGGGTGTTTCATGACAGAGGGTTGAAATATAAAAGTATAAGGAAGTCTTATCCACATTGATTATCCTGTTCCATTCTGCTCACAATAAGTCTGAACAATTTTCAGCCTGATTGGAACATATTTAAATGTCCCGAGAATTTACATTCTGCCAGCTTCTCAAGTGCTTAGTCTGGTTGTAGGATTTACAGCGAGAGGTTAGTGTGTGTGTATGTTCCATAACAGTTGTTGTATAAATTACATTGATGCATAGATAATATGTACCTATTCAGCAGGGTAAATATATATATATATATATATATATATATATATATATATATATATATATATATATATATATATATATATATGGATTTCACGATGTTCAAATTAAATTCTGGACAGTTTGGGTTAAATATTTTTTTTAGGTAATCTTTCAGGTAAATATTCGATCATTATATACAGTTAATAGCCAGGGATGAAGAAAAAGTAAAGTATTGTTGGGTTTCTATATATCTAATAAGAATATTTAATTATTAGCAATAATATACAAAAATTTGGTCAATAATTGTTTGAAAATTCATGCCAGATGAAACAAAACAGACTTTAGTCACGAATCACCATTGCATATTTGTTTTCTTCACAAATCAATCAGGTTTCCCATTGCAGGTGTGCTTAACACTTAATTTTTGCAACTCGAAGCAAGAACAAAGTCTGGGTCATAGGCCAGCCAAATAAGGATATCCTAGGTAGGCGTCTGCCAACCAAAATGAATGTCATGAAGATGTATTTCTTTAACCAAATGCAGGAACAACTACGACGTAGACAGCCTGTGCCCCTTTGTTTGGGTGCTATAATGCCCTTTTGAGAGAATGCTAGGATTCTTACTATGAGGAGAGGGAACGCCATTCGGAAAATAGAATTTCTCCTCAAGCATTATGACAAGCTATTCGAAAATAAGAAAGCATCAGAGGAGAGCTGTCGTGTTGCTGAAGAAATGTTGAGAGAAGAAATTATAAATGAAATCCTTGATATTGGTCATTCCAAAGCCCATTTTATGATAAAAAACGAGGAAGACAAAAGTTTCTACATTATTCTGAGGATGACCCAACACAGAGTAGTATGGGATCAGTAGACATGAAGATGGGTAAAATAGAGAGTAGGAAAATGCCAGGAGAGGAAAAACAGGCTCAGGGACAAGACCGGAAGATTCATCAGACCAAAATATTAGCAAAGACTACAAATTTAGAAACCTGTTCCTCATTCTAAGATGAGCAGTGTAATCCTTCCTTGAATGCATCTACCTCTATTTTATGTCCTAAAATGAAGCTGTCAAAGAACTTCATATATCAAGATGTGGCTGTAGCTTAAGACCGGATGAACATTAGTATCTGTAATGCAGCATTGTCCTACAGTGTAGTTGCCCAATCCCTGGGGCAAAATTTGGATGAGATTTCTATCTCTGCTTCCACAATTTACCGTGCTCGCCAGTTGATTCGGAAACAAGTAGCAGTAGCGTATCAAGGGGAAGAGTTCTGTCCTGGTGAACCATTAGTGTTGAATTGGGATGGAAAAATGCTGCCTACAATCACATGTAACAGATCTGAGGATCGAATTGCCATTTTAGTATCAGGAAAGGGTCAAAAAAGCTTTCTGGGATTCTAAAATTTCCAGCTGGTACAGGAGCAAAGATAGCACGTGCATGCATTGAATGTCTGCGTGAACACCATCTGTCAGATAGAATCAAGGGGTTATCATTTGACACTACAGCATCGATCACTGGCATTCACGTAAGTGACTGCACCAAGTTTTAGAACACTCTTGAGAAACAGTTTCTATACCTAGCATGCAAGCATCATATTTATGAAATTGTTCTAGCCAAAGACTTTTATTTCTCAATAGGCCCCACCACTGGGCGCTAATATTAAACTCTTTAAAAGACTTTAAAATCAGTGGAATGCAATCGATAGATCCCTGAAAACCACCTGCACCATTGCCAATCCTCTTCAGTGTCTCAAAGACAGAAATATTCTCATTGTGAGGAAATCTCTTGCTGTCTATCAGCAGCGGGATAAATATAAAGAACTTATTCAGCTGGTTCTTCTTTTTCTTGGGGAAGAGAACACTGCCAATGTGCCTCTGCACAAGCCAGGAGCATATCATAATGTACAGTGGATGCGAAAGCTATCTATGCATTAAAGCTATACATTTTACAGGACCAATTCAAGATGATAGAGTGGGAACTTATAGGAGTCACAGAAATCTCCATTTCTGTTGCTCTGATCTATGCAAAGGCTTAGTGTCGTACACCAGGAGGAGATTAGGCTCCAAGTGCTTATCTGGAGTTTGTGCAAGACATGGAAACATTACACAAAGAAGCAGTAATCATCATTGTTGCCAAGCAAACGCAAACAGCCCTTATACGACACTTGTGGTACCTATCAGAGGCACTGGTTGGCTTGACATTCTTTGCAAAAGAAATTACCCAAGAGGAGAAAAGAAAGATGCAAGATAACCTATCAAAGCCAGCACTGAAGAAAGTAGCAAAAGCGTATTAAGGAAAAAAACATCCTTAACTTTTTTAAAGGTAAAACGTTATCCGATTTTGTAACCTCGATGACAATGGATCTGTTTACCACTCTCGACATTGATGATGACTTTACTCAAAATCCTCTTGCGTCTTGAGAAAGTGATTCAAAGTCCATGGAAGGTCAAACCAGAGTCCATGATTTAGCTGTGGTTTGTGATTCAGGTGAAGGAAGATAGCTCTTATAAAGAATTTCACTGCAAGTAAATATATATGACTGTGCTTTTTTTATCATTTTTGTATATTAGGTGTTTTCTCTGGCAAATTATTCTTTTTTTATAGAAATTAAAGCAGCAATGATTTATAAAAAATGTTTTTTCAGGAACACCTTAATTTCTCGGGGCCATTAATTTTTGTAAAAAGAGGGTAGATTTTGGAGAAGGATGATATTTTGGTAAAGGAAACTCAAGCTTGTAAGAGGAACAAATATCTGATATGGTTGGATTTTATGAAACACCCTATTGTTTAGGTTATACCAGAATTTAAAAGTTCCACACAAAAGTAAATAAATCTTGTTTATTTTTTTTTTGTCTAACACTCTTTAAAATCATAATTTTTAAAATATATAAGACGAAATCTTTCATTCTATTCCTTCTGGACCATTTAAAAGAAAGCACAATGAGTTTAGCGGGAAAGTTTAAATATTTTTATTTCATAATTATGAACGGATTTTTAATTTGCTATAACAAATTGCGAACAGTTTTATGCCTTGGGGTCTGCAGGAGCTTTACTCAAACCATAGATAGCTATTTGCCACTTTAAATTCCTGTTGAAATTTAAATGTTATTATAATGGGAGAGAGAGAGCTATGATTTTTTTAGGTAGTTTGTGCAAAGGTTCTTAACCAGTTAGAATTTTATCTCTAGCTTAGGATAAAATTTAATTTCATTAGAAAATGATATAAATTTTAAATCAGTCGGCCAAAATTATGAAAGCAAACTTAAAGGTTTTGAATATAATGAATGTGTATGTCATTGTAATGGACACTCCTAGACACTTATTGATGAGTCCATTAAGCAAAAAATTGAACACCTTGATTGTAAGCAGCATTGACTGCCGAAAATTAGGTATACATCAACGTCAGGAATACTAAAAAGTTACACGCAATTTTGTTTTCCATTTAATTAAGGTTATAGGATGGAATTCTCTTTAACACATTTGTATCAAATGCAACTGATTCAACTCTGCGGGTTTTACATCAAGTTATAATGAAAGATAAAATCAGTCTCACAGTATATTTAAAGTTTTATTAGATAAGCAAGTATTTGCTTTTATTTTTACTAAAAAAATTATATAATGACAACTAATTCCAATGGAACGCCAATTTTCTCTTCTGGGTTCTGAATATAAACTATCTTTTAGTTTGGGGTAATAAACAAGGTTAGCAAACACCTGCATATATTCATTACGTGTTGATTGAGTAATAGCTGAGTGCAATATATGTAGTAATGACTCCATATATAGATTATGTTTAATTCAGTGGCTTTTTGTCTTTCTCTCTGTATTTCTTGTTTGTGCAAATAGAATGAACTTCTCTTCCCGATCCTTAAACGAGTTAATAGAGTAGAGCTTCTTGAATTAATGGAGAAACCATCTGAAACTGTATTGAAGATTGTAGCTTTTAGTTCTTTTGTATCCTAGGATGTGTTCAATTTTTCGTTTCTGGCGACATTATGTCAAAGTAAACACAAATTTTCTTTCAGATGGATGTTGAATTACAACTCGTCGATCCTCTTCACCCCATCTAGAAAATTTAGGTTATTGGTATAAAACAAACTCATTCTTATAAATTTTAATTGAACATAGAATTGAGAGAGACTGCATTTTAAAACCGAAAGTGATTATTGTTTTTGTTTGTCTTCAAGCTGTTTGCCCGAAGGCTCAAAGAGCCTATTTTTGTGTTTTGTCGTGTATGATTGGGTGTGGTGCAGCTTTCTATTCTTATTTTTGAGTTAAGTTGATTTTGCAAAAGTACCTTACCCACAATATTTTCGGAAATTGACGTATTTGGAAAATTCTTTAAATTGCAAAGGTTTAATTCGTTCAGAGGCTTTACTATAGTTTGAGATGGAAATTACCTCATTTGTTCTTTAGATTGTCTTTGACGCTGTTGTCATTTGACAATGAATGAAACTCATTTCCAATACCAGATGGGCTATTTACTTGAAGATACGCTACCTCCACTTTAACCTACTCTCTCAGAACACTCTCACAGAAAGCATGATCTACTAAATTGTGATACCTTTGACGCGACCTAAAACACAGGTTGTAGGATAAAAGCTTTCTCCCTTAATCTCCTAAGGGGTTGCCAAGAGCAGAGGTGATCTTCTCCTGGGTAGCTATTAACAACAAAACATCAACATGTTAAAAACTAAGAGTTTCAATTGATCAAACATGAGAAATATTAGGAGGCGAAATATTTCTCACAATCACTTCTTTAGATGATTTATCAAATTGAGAAGAGCAAAATCTAAATTACTTTTCATAGGTATAATTAAGATAGTATCCGCGCCAGTTAAATTTTAAATCTACTTCTCATTTACAAATATCTACTTACGCCAAACTTTTGTTTAAGAAGGTGTGATTTCTATCCTGTATTGTTTTCAGCACATTTACCCTTTTAAAATTGAAATCAAAGACAAATTTATGCCCAAGTTTCTTTTTAATTTTGGCCTATGTTTCGATCGACGTGATTCATATTCATATATTTTTGTACCTCTGCTTTTACTAGGAAACGTTTTGTGGAGTTTACTAGTTTTCCTCTTTATTCCTAGGTTTAAGGTTAATGAAGATTTCACTACCAAATTTTTACCAATATATTTTCTAATTTTTCATCCTTTCCATCTTCACTTTCTAAGCAATGTAAATCTTCTCGCGCTACGTACTACATCTTTATTTCTTTTTTTTTATAAAAAATAAAACAGGTACAAAAGCCTGTAATGTAAAATTGAAGTAATGCTTTCTTTAAATTTCCTAACACAACTGTGTTTAAAAATATTCCTTTCCTTTGTTTAAACGAAATTTTGGTTAAACTAAAGTTATCTAAAAATTAAAATCATCCATGAGCATTTCATGCACAGTCTGTGCATTCAATATTTAATAAAAACTATATTGGTCAGCAATAATTTCTTTTAAGTAAAAGACAAAATTGTCAAATATAATAATATTAATTTAAATCACGGAGGCAGATATCATTATCTAGACGACATTCTTCTAAATATTATATTAATAGTGGTTGTCTGAATTAAATCATCAATTGTTTTTGATGAACTATATTCACTGATATCGCTCTCAATCTTGTTATACTTTATTTTCAATGATGTGATAATTTGGGAACTAAAATATGTGAAATTCAATGGTGCAGAGGTGTGGATGAGGATGAGACATTTCATACGTACATCAATTAGCTTTCTTCGCCATGTGTGAGCGCCTCTTGTTAGGAAAAAGTAATGCTTCTATACAGTTAAATTATATAACAACCTAATTAAAGGCCAATTTATTTATAATAGAATATATTACGTTTCTGAGAGCATACAGTAAGATGAATAGCTTCCTTTTACGCTATATCTTACAGGAAACGACAATATTTTCTTGACAAACCAATATTATTCTTCTCTTACAGTCAAGACTGATCTTTCTCGGATCTGTCATCTTTTAATCTTATACTAAGTCAAGTAAATCCCCCTTGGATATTCAAGCCGATGGGTATTGAGAAACCATACAAGTGCCCTTAATTAAACTCAGGTATTCAATGAGAAAACCCTTAAGATGAAGTAAATCTAATTGGCTAAAAGAAAGTCGTAACTAAAGCCTTCTGATGGAGTTGCCTTTGTTTCACTTAGCCTTCCTGAAAATAGATGAAATATAAAATTCTTTTTACTAACTCTTATCAGCAAACCCTCAAAATATTTTACGAGGATAGCTTGACCCATGAATGGATCCAACAAATACAGGGATCATTACCAGCGAATGCTTAAAACTTGCTTTTTGTAACTTAATATAAACAGCAAAGGTAACGAGGGTACCACAAACAAAAGACATCTGACGAGTCATACAAGTGGTGGAATAAATGAAAGTCAAAATATTGAATAGAAAATGCTATAAAAATTTCGTACCCAAAGCGTATCCCGGGAGAGACAGAACTGATAGAACTGCAACGCTACGATTTTACTCCAATTCTACAAAGATAGCAGGTTCGTTTAGCTGTGGAATTAAATTTATATTTCACATAATGTTTATCCTAACGAATTTTAAAGTTAGTCAATGGAGGGCTTTATGAAGATGCTTCTGAAAACCTTTGTCAAAGTAAATTCCTTCTTGTCTAAGAAAATTAATAGTTGGGCAAAGTAGAGAGTAAAATATGGCATGTAACGAAAATATTACTCAAAATTCAAATTTTATAAATAATTGTAAGAGCAAGTTATAGCAGGAAGTCCTATCTAAATTACTATATTCTCACTTTTACGCAAAGGTTATTATAAACATATTATTATATTCCATTTGTTGTATAAAATACTTTGGATGATATTATAAAATATCGAACGGAAATATTTAATTACATCATCCTCTGTAAATTATAAGGAAGATTTAATTTTTTTGGTCAGCAGATAGAATTCCATTTCTAAACGTCATTATAGCATGACACATCCTCTCTTTGTCTAATAAGTAGGCTACTGGAACTGAATTACAGGATTCAAAAGGACGAGCGAAAACATCCACAAAATGGACGCGTGGTTGGCTTATTAAATCACAGTATAATGCACACATATAAAATAATATGTCTAAAATTGAAATAAAAAAATTAGAATGTGTAGATTAATTTGCAGCTAAGAATTTGAATACAAAAAATAAGCAATGTAAATATATTTTCTAATGTCTATATATAGAAGGTAAGCGACCGTTAGAAGTGCCTGCGGGACATACGAATGTATGAACGTGCGAAAGGTCAAAGACGCCTGTGTTAATAAAGCAACTCATAACCAAACAATTTGCGTCTCAGAATAGATTTATAAAAAGCAGACAGTAAACAAAGCACCTTGGTAAATACACCCGTTGACCAAAAGGAATTGTATCACGAAGCTGCGACAAGCGTATCCTGTTATTTATATAAAACTTGGGCTATGTAAGTATTAGATATGCACAGATTTTAGTAGCTCCACCTGAGGTGTGGAGAACAATGAACTCTACGAATGAAGCTCATCCTACGGACAGTTCTAGGCCACTCCCTCTAGAAAATAAGCATTTATATATAGTCGGTGCAGCTTAGTTATAATGATAATTGTATTATTAAGATTATAAGATTACTGTCGTAAGAAGATTATCTATTTTACGTCTCCCCTTTTAAATTCAACAAATCTTGTTGCTCAAAATTTAATACTCATACTTCGCGTTTAATATATATATATATATATATATATATATATATATATATATATATATATATATATATATATAAACTGCTAGTTGCCCGCAAAGTAAATTCGTGACGTGCCGCTTGTCCCATTAAAAGGCCAATATTAGAATAAAATATATTTTTGCAATGTCCTTCTTTACCTCCATTTACTCTGAAACTTTCGGTAAGCCCTGCCAATATAAAAACACAGTGAAGAAATCATCTTTGCAGTCAGATACTTAATTCACCTTCACTATATACAGGTCACATCTATAAACTGGTGCTGCCATAAACTTTAACTAACTATAATTGGTGACCCTTCGTTTCGACCGGTCGATGAAGGTATAGAAGAAATGGATCCAACAAGCTATCGTCAGGCCTTACAAGGTGAAGAGTACTTCGTAAACGATGTCAACATCAAGCTGCCCATCTTTAATGAAACAGTAGTAGTAATGAGTCGATAAGTCACAATGTCGGTTCCGTGTCTAACGCGTTTATGCTGTATTGCAATGAAGATACGAGTGATGAGCATATAAATAATTTAGGATAAGTGCGCTGCCAGTGCCCAAAGGGGCGTATCCCAGTGGTAATCGGCCCAGTTATATACAAAATAATAGTTATTACAGTGCACATAATATACCAGGAGGATTGCGAAACTTCCGAAAAAAAAAACAGTTCTGTAGTATGCCGCCCGCATGAATTTTTTGGGGAAGAGCGAAATTAGGCAAACCATGGATGCAGGTGGCCCTATAGAGAAGAGAAAATCCAGTTGCAACCATCGTCTAGTCCATTTTTTCCAGCCCCCGCGAAAAACTAGTTGGGATGCCTTTGCAAGCGCGGCCGCTAGGTGCATTGTGTGTTTTTACCGTAGCCGTTAAAGTATGTAATAATAAATGTGATTTATTAATCGACACGGCAGCAAGTGTATCGATAATTCCGGCTAAATTGGTGGAATCGGGTGAATTGCGCGAATATAATATAAATATTTCAACGGCTAATGACGGAAAAGTAAAAGTGCAAGGCAAGGTCCACACGAACTTAGAGATCCCCAGTCTTCGCAAAATCATTTAAGTGGTCATTTGTAGTCGCGGATCCCACTTCACCGTTATTTAGTATTGACTTTTAAGGCATTATAATCATTTAATAGATTGTGCGCGCAAGATACTAATAGACAATCAAACTAAATTTGAATCGGAAATGAGATTATCTGGAGAACCTGCCGTAGCCTTAATTAACAATAACCTTCAGCACGTACCGTCCCATTTCAGAGCCATTTTACGACAAGATTGAAAGCTCGCCATTCAATCCGTTCAGACTGCCTGTCTGTTTCCCGTGACGCACTGTAACCGGTGTCGAGTCGCACCTCTTCGAAGAACTCGCCCGCAGATCTATCTTAGTAAAGCTTTGGCTCCTGTTTAGAGGAAAGCTATCAAATGCCCTTCTTCCTAGAAAGTTGTGCGACCCTCTCATCTCCACCACCATTTTAAGATTCCAATTCTTTGAGACTGAGACTGCCTGCCGATCGGCAGAATCGTCTCGAGTTGAGATTACGTCTCTCTGGAGCAGAGAAAATCTCTTCCTTCATCACGAAGTAATCAAATCCCATCTTTGTGTCCTCCTCGTCAGGATTCCCCAAAGTATCTTGAGGAAGACATGCGCCCTTGTCTTCCATCCTTCATATTCGCCCACGCTTAAAGGGAAAGCGATCTTGTATTGTAATACCCAGATTACCTCGTTTATCTTCACATAATTCATTTATCTACCTTTAAGTAATTTGGTCAACACTTTTGTATATATATACATACATTGCCCTCTTTTATTATATATATATTATAATTATATTCGGGGGTAATGTTCTTTATATATCATTTGAACTTCAAATCGGCAAGCCATTAGTCAAAACCCGGTCAACCGTAAAGCGCTTTCTATATTAATCGCTCCAAAACATATTTCAAGCGGCCTCTGGTCGGCTTTCTCCCCGTGCTTGTGTGCGACTACGTGCGGTGAGCTATTCTACACAGGCATACCTCGACAGATCGGCCACTTGGCGGAAGGAGTTTCCTGAAATGGCAGAGGCTGGTTTTGCCAGCCTCGTATTCACCCCTCGCATAGTGAACTATTGCGTGGGTTTATTAGTGTTGTCTTCCCAGATGACTAATAGGATCACCATGCCCGCTGATGAGAATTAAAAAAAACTCCCTCCCTTTCCACATCATCAGCGACGGAGCCAGCTTTGGGAAGCTCCAAGAAAAAAATTGAGGTCCCTCCGTGTGGTCTCGCAGCGGACCCTACGAACTACTCATATCGTAGAGGATGCTTACCCCTCTATGAAGTCTGAGGGTACATGGCACTCCTCCTCACCCCCTTCTCTGGAGTCGCTTTTAGGCGACTCCCTTTTTACAGGGGAACTTCCTATTTTACTTTAGCGGCCTGTGCCTTCCAAAGTCTTGTGTGTGCACATATTGAGATTACCGGAGTCACCGTCTGTGCTCAGACACAGACCAAAAGTGCGCAAAGCGGAACCACGATTATGTGGAAGCCCCCAATTCAAAGATTATTTAGTGTTTGCGCGCCTGCAGGCCTCAAACGTTTGCTTGTTATTCACTCCTTGTTCTTCGCACACTATCATTCACTTTGTGAAAGGATTGGTTTATGCGAGAGAACTTGTGGATTACTGTATATAGGACATCACCTTGGAGCTGGCCAACCATGTCGCGATCTAGTGCTAACGTTTGATTGAAAAACAGGGAGGAGCCTCGAGAAACCATCCCTGCACTCTTTGTCAAGTTCGACTGTGATAATCTTTCTGAGTCGGTGCATGCCGGTTGATATCTTTGCCGCGTTAAGGCATTCATGCCATGCCGCTCATCGCAAGAGCTACGACAGCGTCGTGGAAATATAAGCGATAAGCACTTGATGACACAAGTTTAAATCCAACTTCTTTATTCATTTTCAAAAAACGGTTAAAATAGTTTGCCCTATCTTTCCGTTCTTTACATCTTCCTTTTTCTACTTAACCTTTTATTGGTTCACGTACTATTCTCCTTAGAGTTTTTCTGGTTGTGCTAGCAATTTTCATTTCCTCGGGCCTTTAACTATATATATATATATATATATATATATATATATATATATTTATTTATATATATAGATAGATGGGTAGATAGATAGTTAGATATTAGATTCACATTTGAATTTGATAACATCTCAAAAAAGTCGTTAAGGGTGCGAAATACAGATTCGAACAGAGAAACTTGAACAAAAAGGAATTGGTTTTACTTTTAAATTTATTTCATTTCATTTTCAAATAATACAAGAAGAAGCGTAGTTGAATCTTACAATTAAACGTTTCTACGTACACATAAACTAAATTAATTATACTATTATTTGGCTTTCCGTTGGATTTATGTTACTGTCACATTTATTTTGTAAGAATTATCATTGTATTTACATTTATAATTCACCTCATTTTAATATTAGAATATGATTTTTAAACTTATGTTATAATAATAATATTCATTCAAAAATAAAAATCTTTTCGTTACCTTCTTTAATGGAGTTTTTTGCTGTTTTATTCTGATCCCTCTCCATTTTAATTTTCTCTTTCTAGTCTCGGGCCCCACTTGAATCGTATCTTTTAGCTTAGATATTACTTCAGGTTTTGGTGTATTTGACCTCAGTTTTTTATATGTTCTCAGCATCTTCTCATTCCGCAGACCTGCCTTAATTTTTAGGAGATTTTGTCAAAGAATTCATCATCGTCAACCAACTATCGTATATTTTCTTTTTTTCCCTATTCTCTTAATTGATCTAGAAAATTTTCATAGCTTTTATGATTAAAATATAACTTCGTTTGTGCCTTGTTTTTTTGAAAATTTGCTGATTAACACTTCCAAAGAACTTTGAATTTTTTGGTTTAGTTTTACTGTTTGTTAGAGTTTCAGTTAAGTGATGAATTTATGTAAGAAATGTAATTTTCAGCTATAATTAATAAATGTAATGTATAATTTCCCTTGTGTAATTTCTACAAATAACGGCATTTTCAACGATATTGTATTTATATCTATTTTTTTACTTCGAAATTCGTAAAAAAAGAATTTTTTGGGTCAATTATTTTAGTGCGAAGATTCTTTAATTTTACGTTTGAAAATAATGACTTAGTTTCACATAGGAAAACAGCTTCTCCATTCTTATTTTAAAGGAGAATGTTTTTTTAACTTTCGAGGCAAAGAGAAATCTTTTCCATATAATCCTTAAGACAAATATAGATAAAAAACATTTAATTATTTCTGACGTTATATTTTGTTTTATACCTTCCCTGCCTATTGATATGATTAAAGATTGTCAAGGATATGGTAAGGCTTGTTTCATTTAAGTTATATTTCCTTGGAGCAAAATAGCTAGATATATTTCATTCTGCATTGGATGTTCTCAAAGCACAAGCTGAATGAATGTCGAGATAGGGAAGTTATCGGTGTTAGTACCAAGTTTGGTATGTAGTGATGTTAGCATAACCATTATCTTATAATTTTAAATAATTAAGGTGTTTCATTAGAAAAATGATTCACTTAACTTTCTTTCAGTCATAATTTCAAACTGCTATGGGCAAAGGCCATGATCGTTTTTTAATTAACATGACCGAAATTTACCTATAGAAATTTACATTAAAATTTCATAGCTGAAAATAAACTCAGCGTACTTTTTTACAGTTGCCACTTTTAAATATTATCTCATAACTAAGAAATAACGCTTTAAGTTTTCTCAAAAAAGGAAAGTTTGATTTTAAGTATATTACCAATCGTTTGGAGCAAAATATAAAAATAGCTCTTGAGCTTAATCGAAATATATCCATAAACAAGTAACGATGGAAAATTAAATGTAAAATTATTCCAATGAAATTTATGACTACACTGATATCATTTTTTTCAAGTTAAAAAGAGGTAATAAATTAACTAACCCTAGTGTTTTTTAAGAAGTGAAAAAGGCTTATATTGAGTGACAAAACATCATAATGATCGTAGTGTGTATAGTTTAAAAATGTTAGTCTTTAGATTTTTCAATGCATTTTAAAGACTATATGAATTTAATACTCAGCTAGAAATTTGTATGACTTATAACTCTAATAAATAAGTAAACCTTAGAACTATATGAAAGAGTAAATATTTAAGTGTTAGAAACTAGGGTTATTAGCCGTGTCAAGCCTAGTTCATATTCATCTGAGATCAAGAATGAAAAAATAAGGAAAAAAAAGCATATACTTAAGAACATACATTACCAGTTTCATATGCACGAAAATACATAGAGAGGAAAAACAATCTGATAGTCTAAGGAAAATTGTAACATTTCTGTACGAATAAGAACACGAATGAAGACAACTAATCGTGCAAAGAGAGTATACGTCCTGTGACCAATAAGAAATTAGAGAAAGTAGCGATTAATTTTACCTAAAATAGGCCTCTAGCACAATTATGTAAATAAAAACATAACAAAGTTTTATAATTTGAGCTTAAACTTAAGCTCTACAAAAATAAATACTTTCATTAACTCAAAGATTATTGCCTCGAAAGTATAAAATTCATTAAAAAATCATACAAATGCTCAAACTTATTATGAATTTAAAGCTTGGTTTAATATTATAAAGTTTACTTTAGTCATATATGCATTCGTGTCTGAGCAGCAATTCAGTTCCTCTATTATCGGTACTCTCAAAAATTCAATGTTTGACTCAGTCGAGAAGATTCTCTTGCGTTGGAAGTTGCCTTTATTTATCTTCTTATATATTATCTGTAGTTGGCATTTTCTAATATTCGTTCGAACAGATTTTACATTAACATTCATTTATATAAAACTGGGAAAGAGACTACGATCTTTGATACGATCCATGTTGGCCAGGATTCCTAGCTTAATATGTAAGTGATCTATGAAGTTTTCGCACGGATTATTGGTGTCCACTACGAGAAAAGTTGCTTCTTTCTTGAGCTTGGATGAAGTAGGTCATAGGCTCGCGGGGGCAACTTAGGTTATATTCTATAAATTAGGTATTTAGCCTTTTATATAGTTTCGTTTTTCTTAATGAAGCTTAAATCCTTGCCAGTATTTGACAGCTCTTATTTTGACAGTTTTTTCATCACTAAGATTGAACAGCTTTGATCTAATTTAACCATCCTTATTCTGCTGCTTTTGCATGCATCAAGTTACAAAATTATTTACTCTCTTTACTCCTATCCAGGCGCCTTAATGATTAATTTAATTTGAAAATATTGCTCCTAAAATATTCATTTGAGAAAGATGTATAAAGGAAACGATTAAAGAGAATTAAACCTCGATAGTATTGTCCTGCATGAAATCAAATGACGTCAGTAACAAAGAAATTATTAATGGAATTTTTTTTAAAGAAGTACAAAGAAATTTAATAAAGAAATGTATTACTAAAAAAAAATGACTGTTTTAAGAATGGATAGAAATTCACTTCTATCGGGGATAGGTGCCGTGCCAATCAATCACATGTCAAAGAGTTTTGTGGTACTCCCGAATTTAAAGAGCTGTCGACGCCTGTAAATAGCATGAATTTGATCTCAAGGAAACGTTTTCAAATCTAAAGAAATTAAAAGTATGGATCAAATATAAGTACTTAATTAATGAGTATTGTAAATCCCATTGAGATATTGAACCACGTTTTAAAGATTAATTTTTGAGTCATATGTATTTAAATAAACCCTATAAAATTGTAAAAAAAGGCCAAGTCGTCTGGTAATCTGTATCAAATTATAAAGAAATCCTTGATATATCCCAGGGCTCAACAACCTGTGTCGATTTGTATAACAATAGGGCACAATGCGCACTTTTTTCACCAAATAAATCATCGCTAACTTAGATTCTCTCTATATTACCTTAATTCTTGTTTAAATGATGACAAATGGAAACCTTTTATTCTTTGCTCATATTTAGAATAATAAATCATTCCATATTAAAATGGCAAAGTTTTATGTTCGTGTATATATATATATATATTTTAATGTGATATTTTGTTTAATTTCTAGTCTTCCTTTGGACAAATTTAAAGTATTTGCCATTTAGATTGAGGGAATATCTTAATACAAGTCATTCAGAGAAGAAACACACCAATCTTTTAGAATATTTTCAAGAGATTACTAAACAATTTAAAAATCGTTGCTAATTATCCTATTGCAGAACTCATTGGTTAATATTATAAATTCGCATATTATTAGCGAAAAGTAATTAATACCAAGGTTTCTAGAGCTAATTAATCTCTTGATCTGTTGAGCAAGACCCAAGAACTACGCATTGACGAAAAGTAACAAATCTACACTTTGAACAAGATTAGATTTAGGCAAATGGAAGATTCTAAAATTAAAGGTAATGATGCATTGATTATTGCATATGTCTGCTAATTTGATTATAACTATACTTCAAGGAGAGATGCCCTGTCGGATATATATTGTCACAGATCTAAAGAGAACATAACACTGCAATGACAAAAATAATTACTGCGTTACACTCGAAGCTTTCTGTCTATCCTTCACCGCTATCAATTCTTTATAAGGCGCTTTCAAAGCCAAGAGCTCAACGTTCGATATATTATTTGCTTTGTCCCTAGACATCTTGTCGCGAAGAATTTGAGTCCAATTCTTACTGATCGATAATTATTTTTATTATGCAACAAAGAAAATGGTTAAAATGATCGATAGTTTCGGCAATTATATTAAATTCTTAATGCATACCACAGTTGGTTGGCTTTCAAAAGGTCAATGTTTGAACGCTTCAACGAGTTATACAACAGCCTGCTGCAGTTTGTCGAAAATATTTTTGAATTTAGATTGTGCCTTCTAAAGAAAATCGTAATGGTGAGAGGGAAACTAAAAAATATTAGTAACCCATCAATATTTTAACTTAATTTATGTCTATATCATCCGAATAAATATTTAGGGAAAAATGTAAAATAATTTGATTAGTTTCAGTGTTTCCTTATATTGTTGTTTTTAAAGAGACACGATATTTCCTTTAACTCCAATAAACGGAAGTCATTAAGAAGGCAGAGGTAGCAGCTCGGCAATTTAAACTCTAAATGTTTAGTAAGAAACCATTAGTTGTGACCCCAATCAATAAACTATCTAACTTGATAGGATAGTAACTGTCCCCATTATTTTCTCGAGTTACTAAGAACCCAGGGTATAACATCGTTTTTAGTCTCTTATTTGCATTAAACGAATAGAACAAATCCTCACATATTATCATAATTTATTCTCATTTATGTAATTAGTTTTGGTCAGTTTTTAATTTCTAGGAAGAATTGTCATAGATGTCTTCTCTGCCTGTCATAAAAGGCGACTAAACCTAGATGGGTGGGGGGAGTTCTGGATAGGCATTCAACTGAAAGTTTGCTTTTCTTTCAGCACAATTCACGATACTTGTAATGGGCAGGATTTACACGGAAGCACCTGCTTATGCACGTTGGTCCCTGTCTAAGTGTGAAGGGAGTGAATATGCGGATTATTAGGAAGATTAGTCGGTGACGTGTAGTTTTATGAAATAAAACTCACCTCCAAACAATATCTTCTACTATTTGGAATTTGGCAGATTAGTTGATTAGTAAAATCACAGTTTAGTAGATATTAGGTAAATCGCATTAGTTTTTTATACCAACAAGAATATGCATAGAATCTTACAAACGCTTTATTTTAATACTAACTCTATTATATAGCCAATTATAATGATAATATATCAATATTAATGAGCGGGCAAAAAACGACAATAAAATCAACTTTCTAGAGGGATCATTGAATTGAGGGTTTCTAGAATATTATTATTAGTTAATGCTCTTTCATTTAATATGTAATATGTTTCTTTATCTTGTTTAGACCAAAGTTATAGTACAATATATTATTCAAGGGAACCATAACTGGTATTTTGGGCAGATTTCTTTGCAGATTTCTAAAGCTCCAGGTAGCAATGTTTTCCAACTTCCTCGGTAAGAAGATTTGTGACATCCAGCTTTATCAGTTTAAAAGGCATGGTAAACTAAGTGTACAGAAACGTATGAAAAGAAGAAAATCTTTCCTTTGTTAAAAGCTAAAACGTAGCACATTTATTACCTACATAGAGTGTTGCATTGTTATAAGTATTCTTCTATGTAATGAATCTTCATTTGGCTTTTCCATATATTCATATATTGACAAAAGTTTGGAGAATTTGCCTTTTTAATTGGAGAGGGACTTATTATCTTTATATCCCTTTATATTGTAACCAATTTGCTAAGAAGTAGGCGTTTATTTCTTGGTTGGGATCTGAATTTTTTCCGGTCATATGTAATAATTTTCCTGTCTCTTGGATATAAGTTATGTCAATCGCTTCCGTTTGATAAAAAAAAAATTTTTAAACTTGTTTTGCATTTTTGTTACTATTTGGTTTGCAGTATATAAATAGTAATTCAATAAAATTCTGTAGTTAAAAACAAATAAATGCAACTTCTTTGACTCACCTCTTCTCACAATATCTTCTAAGCAAAATGCACAGAATGATATGAAAGACAGCTATACCAAAACAATAAAGAGAAAAACAAACTTAACAACAATTAATCCTGAGTTCACAACTTAAAATTAGCAGCCGGTTGATAATACTGACAGGCGACACAACAAAAACAAACTGTGACAGAACAGTAGTAGACCACTACTGTGGGAAATCATAACATTCTGGTATCTCCTCCAATTATTAGGAGAGTCAAAATGAAAACCAACGAAAGAAAACCTTTACCACAGCCTTACTTAATCACTAAAGAGGGTAAGTTAGAGATTGGGGGTCATGAGAAACTATGAACCACCTCCTGACTCTACCAAGCCTGATGTCTCAATGCCATAATAGTTGATGTCTAGCTTCCATTACATCTTCCTATGTTCTAAAGCACAACAATTTCTCATAGCATCCATTAAAATGGAAGGAAACAACTAAACTATAAATAACAGAAATATGACAATTATACTATTACGACCAAGTCAAAGATCTAATCTCTTGACCACACTGGATGCTGTCTTTATCTTAAGGAGAACCTCTGGTTATAAACATGATTCTGCCCCCTCCATCAACACTCCCTTTATCCATATAAACTACGTGGACTTGGTCATTGAGGTGCAACATTAATTCTTCTCCGGCGGAAGTACAATTTTCCTGAGATTAAGAAAATGTCTTCGCATCCCATCTATAGAAATCTTGTCAGAGGAGTTAATATCAGTCACTGCACCTCTTCTCCATTGTCAAGTACAGCGCGCCATTAGAGGCTTTCCCCAAACCTTCTCTCTGATCACACCCTCAGGAGAGTATAAGTTCCGTCCCACAACAAAGTTCCACTGTTGGTTGTCTCACTTCAGACCTGTATAATCATTTATGAGTAAGAGTACTTTCATCTGGTCCTGTTCTTGGCACCATATTATACCAGAACACCGCCGTCTGAGGTGAGATCTTCCCCCTCTCTGCAATGGATTGTATACGAAGAAGATTGCAATTTACTATGCCTTTTCTTCCTCTCTGGACTATAAGTTGCTCGACAAATCTCATTATATTCCACTTTTCATACAATTGTTCAAGCTCCTTTCATTTAAACGCGGTAGCATTATCTATTAATATTTCTTCAACCGTTTTTATTTCTGAAAATATTTCATTAAAAATAGTCGCAATATGCTTAGCAGTTTCTAATTTTAATTTCCACTACAACACAAACTGTTCTGTACCACAATCAACCATAGATAAATAAGACTCATGTCTAAAATTAGCTACCTCAAGAGTTAACCTTTTCCAATTTTCACTTATACCAATTTCACCTAATTTGTGAGTTGTTGGTAGTTCATTAATCATCTGACATCTTGCACATGATAGCACCACCATATGTACCTCATCTCCTTTGATATTTGGATCAATTTTCTTAGGTAGGTAGAATGATAATTTAATGCCCAAATAATGCATATCATGAGTTTCTTTCAAGCTAAAACCAGTAGCACAGGGATCATAAGAACTCTTTTTGTCATCAGTAATTGATAGCCACTTCTTTGGCACCGTAGTCAAAATATCTGTTTTATTCTTTGATTTGATTACCAGCTCAACAGTTAACATCCTTCTAAATTCCTCCACAATTGCCTCCTGTATTTCCAGTCCTCGATTTATAAGAAGCTCTGCTGCTCCCTTAATCCTTATTCTAATCCCTTACTCATATTACAAGTCAGCGAATTGTAGACGGTTTATGAATTAGTAGCGATTGTAATTTTTTTTAAAGTCCAAATTCTTTAAGAGCTGATATTTTCACAATTTTTCTTCCACCTTAATTTGAAGATATGCTGAATTTAAATTCAAAACAGCAAACTCTACCTCTATCTCTCACCATTCTTTCAGTCTTTCATTACACACATTACTAAAATCATCCGCGGTATGTCACAAAATTGTTTCATTTAACTGTCTATAGTCTATAACGGATCTTATCTTGTTCTTTGTTGACTACCTGCTATGAGGTGCCATATGCCCCTTCCGTCTCCTCCTTTCATGCGACTAAAATGCCTTTTGCAATTCAACGATCTATTTTTTTTTCTGCCTTGCAAATATCTGTAATAGCAAGAAGTTTTATTTTTTAAGACAGGCTCTTCATTTTTGCTTAAAAAAACTCAACCGTCCAATGGATGCCATTAAAATGCGCTTTAAAATCCTAATTCAGGATGCTTTCTTCTGAATGCCCTAAATTTTCTGATTCTGATTGTACAGTTTCAATACTTGCAACATAACGCAGTTTGCTAAATGTTACCTTATCTCCTAAATGGACACCACACATTTGATTTATTATGTTCAATCCTAATAACACATCACCTCCATTTAAAATAGTGTCACTCACAATTGCCTGTACCTCAAATTTAACATAGTTCATCATCACCTAAATGACACAACGCCCTCAACACTTTACTTCATGCCCATAAAACGCAATTAAACTTTCTTCTACAGCACAATAATTCTCTAACCGATGACAAATTTCAGTTTTTTGTGCAACCTGTATCCCCTAATGATTTCACAGTGCATCCTCCAATCTCGACATCAATTATACGTGAAACAACTTATTTTATTTCTAGTTATACAAGAGCGAGTCATATCTAGCCCATCGCAAGTTAAACATTTACTTATGAAACCTTAGTTATTTCATTTACCTCCTAATCTATCATTTTTAACCCAAGATTTCTGAGCTAGAGGCATGCTTGATACACCAGAATTACAAAAGGTCTTTACAAAAAAGCAATGTTTTTACAGCTACTCATATTTGAGGTCTTATTTCTAGTTATAGCTATTCTCTCACTCATGGACATATCAGCAATACCTTTGACTGCTTGTAGTACAATGGTTTCACGTTCCCTCTCTTCATTAACAATGGTTAGTTTTATAATGCGCTCCAGTGAAGCTGATTTAAAACCTGCCAGCTCTGCTAGCTTCATAATATCATTGGCATAAATATCTATATGTTCTCAACAGCAGCGTTTGTGAACCAATTTACCATATGTCACAAGCAATTGATCTATATAGTGAGAAAGAAGCCTTTTCAATTTCATCGACATCCTTCTGTTCATATTTAAATACAATGCCAATAAATTACCTTCCAGTTACACTGAAAGAAAATTAGTCACATGAGATAATTGTTGTAACTTTGGAACTAGTCTTACTTTTTCACCCACGCTACAAAATCATCTTTACCATCTGATGGTTTGATTATATCTGTTAAAAGTTTCGCTGCTATTTTAAAGCCTAGATAGCTTGTAGTTAAATACAAAAAAGAAATCTATTTTGACTCACCTTCACTTAAAGGATCTTCTCAGCAAAGTGCTGAGAATGATATGAAAGATAGCTCATCCAAAAATATGGAAGGGCTAAACAAATCTGCAACCATTAATCAGTTCACAAGCTAAAATAAGCAGCCGTCTGATAACACTGAGGCGAAACAGCAACAACAAACTGTAAGACAGTAAAAACGGACCACTATTTAGGGTTTCCGAATATATTAATTATGTCTATCCAGATTCGTTACAACGAGCGTTTAATTATTAGAACAAGATAAAACTGCTATTATTTTATTGAAGTTGTATGAAAATGGTATGCTGTTGCTTCTTATTAGTTGATACCTGTTTGGATCTATCACGCAAGCGACTTTTATTTTTTATTTTAGGGCAAGATATATATTGTTTAATTGTACATTGTTAGGTCTTGTATTGAAGCTCTTTTTATGGCTAACGGGGTTCCGTTAGATAATTCTCCTTATGCATTTATAGCTATGACTTTGTAATTTTAGATTTATATTGTCATTTCAATTCAATTTATTGCATGTCCATATAATATTTTAAAATCTGGATTGTTACTTCTAAAAAATATTCAACCTTCACTTTTTTCCGTTCCATCCATTTATGTTGAGTTGGATTACTTGTGATTTAATTCATTTAATACTTAACTTATTGCTCTACTGTTAGTCGGTCTTTATCTTGGTGTGTTTTGCATTGCTTACCTTTCCCGTTTTGTTATTTCCTCGTTAACATTTCTCTTCTTACTCTACTGCTTGTTCAGTCAGAGAGATCTGAAGGAAGCAAAAAGGCTTCTAAGCATTGAATACAGGGAAATAAATAGCTGAACTGACAGTTTTTTTATTAGGAAGTGCTCCTTGATATATTCAGTGGAGTCGCCCATGAAACCTATACTCTATGAAAAGGTTGATGATTTCTGATAAAATTAAATATCAGAAAGCCTCTGTAAC
The DNA here is from genome assembly GCA_963969495.1 of Ceratothoa steindachneri. Classification (NCBI taxonomy): domain Eukaryota; kingdom Metazoa; phylum Arthropoda; class Malacostraca; order Isopoda; family Cymothoidae; genus Ceratothoa; species Ceratothoa steindachneri. The sequence continues at coordinate 36,333,341 of OZ018326.1, read as the reverse complement.
AAAGCTTCAAATAAATAAAATCCTTCCTTGAGATATGCATGAGATATGTCAATATCTCATGCAGATAATCCCCTGATTGATTTAAGTATAATCAATGACATGTTGAAGTACATAAATTATGACCCAGAACTTAATGATGCAGACGTTAAAAAGGAGAAACTCCATAAAACATCTTTGATGCAAAAAGTTGTGCTATTTGCCCTATTTATCAGGAGGTTTAATTGATACATTAAAGCACGCTATTGCTGCCCAGTTAGCTAGCACTAGAAAGATAGACAACTTCAGAATAGGAAAGACCTATTCCATAGAGTCACTGCTGCATTTCATTTTTCTAGAACATTGGATCCGAGTGGCTATTGGATTCTTTTAAGTCTTAATTCAAGAGAACCATAGGAACTGAATATTTCAATTGGTTTTGAGGCAGAAAACTTAAAACTCAATGTGGTAATAATTTAAAACATACTTGGTTAAGGTAGTTTTGATTTCGAGGTTTATCAGTTCAAAAACATGAGACAACTTACCGAAAAATAAAAAAAAATTATACTTAACACGCTTACTTCTATCTATCAATTAGAATTAAAAGTACGAGGAAGACAAAATAGAAAGAAATGGAGCAACAAATCTACTATGCAATCCACTAAAGAGACAAAAGACAACTTCTAACTCCAAGTAATGATTAGCAATAAGTAATAATAACGAAACAATAAGCTAAGTAGATGAAGTGAAATCTAACGACTGCTGAAAGACAAACCTGCCCGAGAGAATTTAAAATAAAAAAATATAGAGCTAAATATGTCGAAGATTTGACAAAAATTAAATAAAAAACTGGAGAGCATTAGAAAAAGAGTATTGAAAATATGCAAAGAGAAAAATGAAAACTATGATATAGCATTAGAAAAATAAATTATAGAAGCACAAAATCAAGAAATGAAAAAAAACATACCCCTACCATCTCCTTGGCGAATGGAGGGATATCAACGAGGAAATAAACGCTGCTATAACAACGGAGAAGCTTAGAGTTACGCTCATAAGACTACAAAACTGGAAATTTCGGCTCCCAAGGAAACATAAATTTGAAGCAACAGAAAATATTTTGGGGGGTGGGAGAGTAAATACACGCAATAATGTATTCTTAAACATAGAATTCTTTACCTAATTTCTGAACTTAGCAAAGGAAATATTACCGAATTAGTGGTCTGTCCCTATAGAGATTGCTTAATGCAAGCAAGTAGGATAGGAGAAGAATTAAGATTAATCAATAATTAAGAACTTATCTGGTAAAAAAGTACAAATAGGAAACAATTTCAAATTCTATCCCTATACTGGGATTCTATTTCAGATAACTAGGTATAAGGCAAAATATATAGATATTTTAACGAATTGATAGTACTACATAGGATTGACTAACAAAATTAAATTACAGAAAAACAGGTGACTGAAAGACTCAATAAAGAAAAGGTGGGACTACACCTGGAAATCGACTTGAAGTATTTTAAATATTGAATTATAAAGGAACAACCGCTTAAACACGTCTTTTATTTGGTCTATTTAACATTTTTCCATGTTTGAAAACTAAGATTGAGGGAAATTCATTTACTTCGAGTCAAAATTCCTCTTTACGACTACCAAAGCTGAACAAATCAAAGAAGACATATTTTTCAGGGTGATCTAATAAAGAAAATTTGTCCCATCCTTATTTTCATCCAAATGGGTGTGCAATAATAATTATCTTAAAAATACTATCAAAATAAAAGCATAGGCAAAATATAAGAGGTCTCCCTAAGGATGCGTTAAATAGTAGAGCCTGGAGTGTTTATTATTCAACAACAGAAACATTAAATATATAGTGAACATGTATTTGCAAAGAAATTAGGTAAGTAAAAATTCCGAAATTGCATTACCCATTTAGTCAAATTTGTCGACCCTTGAGGCACAACGAGGGTGCTCACAAGATTCTCAACCTCTCTCTTCATTTCAAATAATGCAGTCATCTCTGAGAGGGATAACAAGCGCATCCCAGCTTAAGTAGAAATTTTAATCACAATTCAATTTGAATTTGTATTAGCTGGCGGAGCAGAAGTGCCGTTCTACGCAAGATGAGTTAAATTTCCCCCAAATCCAGAGTAAATACCAATCATGAAACCAACTGATTTTGAAAAAAATTCCCTGATATCGACAAAACCAATCAACTAAGACAAAACTACCGAAGAAGGAAACCCACACAAGAAGACGAAAATCAACGAACAAGACTACAAAGAAGAAACATAATACACGAAATACACACACTACAAAATTACGAAGAAATCAAGACAATAAAACAGACACAGTAAGTTATTCTAAAGACTTACCAAAATAAATGTATATATATATATATATATATATATATATATATATATATATATATATATATATATATATATATAAGCAAAATGATAAAAACAACGGAACTACAAAACATAAAAATTTGAAAGCGATAAGCCTGATCACCAGGCTCTAGCATCACTTTGCACCCTACCACACTTCTTTTTATTTTCACCACTGGTCTACTTTCCGCTGTCTAGCCACACCCTCTTTTTATCCCCTCACCTGGATACTCTCAGATACATACCTGGATTACGATTCTATGATGGTTAAAACAGCAGGAGGAATTTCTTCAATCTTACCCTCATTTCCTGCACATATATCTAAGCGGAACATTCAGCGGGTCGATAATTTTATCGGAGCTTAAATTAGGCTAATAAAATATAATTTCAAATGTATAGTTTGGGCACAAGCATAGTTGTATCACCCAAACTGCATCAATTAACACAGAACCTAGACATAAATGAGGGATATAAATGATGGCAATAATATTAGCAACAGAAGAGCAAATAATGAACAAGGACTTCACCGACATAGAATTTGACTTGGAAATAGAATACCATAGGACCGTTACCTGTCAAACATTTCATGCTCAATATATACGCACCACCTGCCCTTTCCGATCCATCATGAGAGCAGCTATATTCAATTTTACCATGGCGTTATCAAGATCGTCATTACGCTAAACACAATAGAAGGAATAATATCTTTGCAAACATTGGGATAAATAAAACATACTAATATAGGGGAAACTAAATGCACACACAAAACACCGTTTTAGTTAAAGCAAAAACAACTGCAAATCAAAGTAGAGGGAATGTTATATGTTTAATAAAATAAGACTAATATATTTTTAGACGCATTTAGGCGTCCGCATATAAACAGAACGAAGCTAAAAGAGCGAATAATGTTTTTCTCTATTTTAGAAAATATTTATTAAACTCCCCACTCCGTCTATATACGAGACAAAGTTGTAAAAATAATAGGCCTCAAAACAATCTACAACAAAGACAGTTATATTATTGCATAGAGAAGAAGTCGGTAATTCTGCACCCAGGAAACTTATTACAATTTTCAAAATTTTGATTTCATTAACATAGTCATGTACGAAAAAAATATTGAAAGGAATGGGCAAACATAATCAACCAATATGAATTTGAGAGCATAAACAAATACAAGTATGTGAAAATATATCTATTCCACGGCAAAATAGAAAGCATTCAACTGGAACCCATTCCACAATACCAACATTGGCAAAAATAAAGTATGTGTAGCAATGGAAAATATTAGTCCAAAATTATGCATGAAAATACGGTGTCTAAATAGCGATTTTAAAAATATACCATTAACCTTAATTAAATCAATAATAATCTGACCGCTGATAACTCACCTATTTTGTGGCTACAAATCAATATTATTTTATATATATAACTATTTTAAAATATTTATAGTTAAAATATAAATCATTGTTAACACTTGATTTGAATGTTTGCTTCGCATATCAATGGAATGAAGATGCATTTACACGAATTTTTACAGGGGTCCCTTGGTAATATAGAGAAATCGGAGATTACAAAATCTTACGGTACAGACCTCGTAACCCTCATCAGGAATAGGGCATCCCATGAAACCAGACTTGAACACCGTATCCGACACGAAATTATGAACGAAACGTCCAAATATTAAAGAATAGTTGACTCTCCCATTTCTGAATATAGCTGGTATAGCATTAAATTTTTAATCTAATGGCGCCTGGAAATTTATGTATAACTTATTCCCTATTAATTTATCTCTAATGACCTTGTTCCATTTAATTTTTGCGGTATTCATTATATATACATTAGTGATTTTTTATGCCATTTATTTAATAAAAATATCGCTAATTATTAGAAGATTCTATCACGTTAAGGGGATAGCACATTTGTTCATTCGTAAATTTTCAAATTTTTTCGTTTAAATTTGCATTTTTGGGTTTTGTATATCATTTTATCGCAAATTTTGTGTACTTTTCATGGTATAATTATTTTTTTAGAAACATGTGTAGAAGGTAGTAAAAATTAAGATAATGCAAAATTATATATATTCATGGAAAACTTTTCTTAGATATTTATAGTTAATTTGTGAAAAAAAACTACCTTATTGATTTTTAAATAATTTTATTGTAAATCGTATGCACTTTTTCATACTATATAGTTTGTTTTTGCAATATGAATAGAACATAGTGAAAATTCTGATAATGCAAAATTTTATACATTGGTGGAAATTCTCTCTAGACTTTTAAGATACGGCGCCTGAGTACTAGTATATATTTTTACCAAGACTCCAATATAGATAGAACTAATTTTCAGAGCATTCAGAACACTACTACGATTTACCTAACACCCCCTTTTCCAACTGAGAACAAAACTTATATGTGCATCATTTGCTCGTGGATTGAGTTCAAATGCTTAATTATTAATAATTCTATAGCCATTTATATGGTATGAGGTTTCATAACCCCTTTATCTCAAAAACAGCGCCGTTGGTTATTATAATTTTGCATGAAAAAAGGGCTTTAAATTAGCTTTAATTTCATATATGGTAATATAACGTAGTAGAAAGTTGGAAAAATAGATGTGCTATCTACTAACTCTTCAGACGATGGACTATAAATTACCTATAAAAATGTAGCAAGAAAAAAGAACCTTCTCCACAATTCTGTCTCTGAATTTCCATGTACCGTTTTTTCTCATGCACTCCTTTGGCCAATTTTTCTGTGTTTTTGTTATGTCTATAATTATCTAAGATACTTGGATATTAATTCACGATAAAGTCAGTAGAACCAAAAATGATGTTTCATTCTATAAACTCTTTACGCTATATGGAGAATGTTCAAATACCTGCAATTCGACTCTCTGACTCTCTTCATCACCTCATATTTTTATATTTCGCCTCCAACTCCTCTATCTCTTCATCAGCTCCATCTGACTCTTTCCATGTGGTTCCATTTGTACCCTCTGTGGAGGGCAAGTGAGGTTGATGAAGAGTGACTGTGAGCCACTCTCCATTACTCTTTCTAATTTGGCAGTGGTGGGTGGAGAGAAAGAAGTGCCAGCGAAAAATCTTTCCCTCTTTCTTTCCCCCCAAATATAATAAATACAGGGTAATAAATAAAAATGGACAGATTTCATGACGCATTGCTTCATTTTTCCAGCATCGTCATGAAATGAGTCAGTGACTATTTGAAAGAAGAGTTTTCTAAGATTTGAATGGCTGCCACAGGGGCGCTGTAGTCGCGTCACGTAGTTCCTCCGGCAACGTTCAGTTGTTTCTTCACCCTTAGAATAGCGAGTCCTCAGCAAAAGGCGTTCTGCGTTCTAGAGTTCGTGAAAACAAATTCAGTTGTTACGGTGGAGCGGTTAAACATTAATTCTCCCCGTCATAAGAACATTCGACGGTGGTTTCAAAAGTTTCAACAGAGTGGGTATCAGGGTAAAGGAAAAAGTCCAGGACGATCACAAGTTTCGGCGGAACAATGTGCGAGAATCCGTGCTCCGTTTAAGGGAGCCCGCGGAATGCCACAATTCGAGCTATCCGTGAGCTTGCGATCCTTCAATCCATTATCTGGCGTCTGCTAAGAAGACGTCTACATTTGAAACCATACAGGCTAGGCCTCGTTCAGGCACTTATCAAAAACGACAAGAGAAAGCGGATGGAAATTTGCGATTCGATGCTGGACATGATGGTAGACGAAACCTTTATTTTACGTTTAATTTTTTCTTACTTTTGCTGCACAGTCATTCCTCACAACGTGCGTATTTGGGGAACAGAGCACCCACATGAAACAGTGGGTGCTGTGTCTTGGGACAAGATTTATGGTCGATTTTTCTTTGAAGGAGACACCATTACAGGACAAACCTATCTCGATATGCACCTGATGGTTCGAGCTTTTTTAAGTGAAAAAGTGCCCTAGGGATGGATTGGTCGGAAGTGGGCCCACGACCTACTCATTGCAAATATTGGTTATTTTCGCTACCATACCAAACGAACGTTTGTATCGAATGCCCAAAGCATGCGTACGCTTAAACGAACCAAATATCACTCGTATATACAAGCTACATCTGATTCTTTTGGGCATCTGTTCGTCCTTGTAAGAAGATTTGGCCTGCTCTGCAGCAGAACTCGTTTAGGGTATCCAACTCCTTCTTCCTAGTCAATTCCTTTCTTCTACTGACCACACTCTACCTTCTTATCTAGATCTTGCTTCATACGTATACAATTTGGTTCGTGTGATAGCCGAAATCAGGCCTACCTCCCCAAGAGAACCCGCTAACCAAAAACCTTTCGTTCTGAAAGAGATATCAACTCATTTCCATTTATTTGTCCATCGCGATTCAACTCGCTCTTCATTGCAACCCGTTTGTGATGAACCATTTCTCGTCATCTCTAGGTAGCCGAAATTCTGTGTACTACAGCTTGGCAGCTAGCAGGATACTGTTTTTCTTGATCGTTTGAAACCCACCTTTATTGATGCTGCTCACCCCGAACAGTCCTCCTTTTCCTTTCCTGCATCTATCTGGGAAATGGTCCAGTGATTTCCCTAACTCACTATTATCTAACCTCAACCCAAATTGCCTCTATCTCGCCTAGATCTCATTACCAATTGCTGCCGCCTCCTTGTTTTATCACAGGAAACCCCATCGTCAGAGCTGCCCAGTCAGGAGAGTATCTTTCCACCTCTGGTTATCCCGCAATCAGCAAGCAAGACTCAAAACATCTTGGTATCACCTTACGCTAGCTCGGACGGATTACCATCAATCCGTTCAACTTCACTTGTGGTAGTGCCTCGTCTGGCACTTTGAATCCGAAAAATCGTTGCCAGCCCATTGGCGTCATCACACGGCCCACTCCTGTTGTAAGTAGGTCTCAGAGATATCCAGATTATCATATTTTCCGGGTAACGGGATGGGTAATTCTTTTAAGGGGGTGGCGTTATTGTAGCAGCTGACATCTTTACTAACTCCTACAAAACATCCTAAAAATGCAGTTAGCCTTCCATGTATAGGGGATTATGCATTTTCTCCTTAAGGTGCATACACACTGCGCTGATGACACGTGTTAACACGCCATATGACGTGTTAACACAAAGCAACAGATTGCATCATATAACACAACAACGTTTTCATTTATCTGATGCATGTTACGTCAGAAAGATTTGATTTTTTGTAGAGTGAGCACGTTCTTTCTTTTTTATCCTCTAATTTTGTGTTGCAGATATTGAAAATGAATCATAATATGTTAAATGAACTCGATGAAGAAGAGGAGCAGTTAGTAGCAATAGCTATAGCGCTTGTTACTTCTGGAAAAAAAACTCAAACAAATGTTATAAACGCCAAAAGGGAAAGTTTAGGTGAGTTTCATCACCTTTTTTTCTCAACTACTGTCAGAGGAAGATCGTTTTGTTATGTACTTTAGGATGACGAAAGAAGAGTTCTACAACCTTTTACACATTATAAAACCAGCAATTACAAAATCCAACACTCAACTAAGGAAATGTATACCAGCAGAAGAGAGCCTTGCTGTATGCTTGAGGTGAGTAAAACTTGCACAATGATGTCTTAATTTTATTTTCAGCTAATTAGGTACATGAAACACATAAATATGTAAGATATTACATAGAAAAATATGGTGTGGCCATTCCTGTAGGACATGTAGAATGTTCCATTTCGGGTAAAGGGGTAGAAGGTGCTGTACTCGAGGTAGAATAGCAATTGGGGTTAGATTCACCAAAGGATGTAATGGAGGATGTGGGAGAGGGTTATAGGATTGGTACAACGGGTGGATGAAAGGGGCCAGAGGCAGTGTTTTGATAAAGGTTTTGCTGCTCCATCTCCCTAATCTGGGCCTTGAACACCATATTGCTTATTTCCATCTTTATTCTGGCTTGTTCAATGGCACTAAGTTTTTTAACAGAGCTGGCAGTACTTGAAAAGAACATTTCCGTTTCGTCTCTATCCGTTTTGTGGCCTTCTGAAAGTTGAAGAGTTTGGGCCCGCATAAGGCTGTTATTCTTCATGATGTTTACTATTTCACTCATGGATGAATCCACCGTCTGCCTTTTCCTATACTTTGGTTTGGGAGTTGATGTACGATCTTCAATTGTAGTTTCTTGATTACCATTGTCATCGGCACCCTTCTCTGATGCTGCATTTTTGTCTACTTGGCTTCTGTTTAAGTCCTCTTCAGTAGTTTTATTGATGACCGCATTAGACACATCATCAACACTTGGACAAAGTGGTTCCACATTGCCATGGGTACTGAAACAATAGAAAAATAAAAAAAACAATTAATAAAAGTATGTAAAAGCACAAATTGTTTTCAACTTTGGGACTTTCCTCCAACCACTGCAGCAAAGGACATTAAAAGAATGATTAAATTTCACGTGAAATTAGTGTGTTTAAATGATTTATCATACATACCTTCGTGGTTCCAATGTTGGGATAAAAAATGACATTTGGTCTTCATATTTCCACTTAGGAACAATCTTAGCTGCTTGACCAGATTTTGTGTTCCTTCTCTTTCTGGCATTTGTATAAGCATTCCGAAGTTTTGTCCATGTGTCTTTGCATGCGTCAGCTGCAAAAGATAACTTTATGATTAATAATGAAATTAAAAATATTAATATTTTATTATTATGATAATTATTGTTATAAGAAAGGAAGCTTCATTTTTTTATTTTATCTTTTTCAGGTATTTGGCGACAGGAAATTCATACAGATCACTTGGATTCTCCTTTCGAATGAGCTTCAGTACGGCTGGACAAATAGTGAAAGAATGTTGCCAAGCTATTTGAGAATCACTTAAATCTATTTATATTCCAGAGCCAGAACAAATAAAGTGGAAAGAAATTGCGAAAGAATTTGAAGAGATATGGGGGGGTTTCCACTTTGCTTAGGAGCAATGGATGGTAAACACATTCAAATGCGATGCCCTTACAATGGGGGATCCTCTTACCACAACTATAAAGGAAATCATTCCATTGTCTTGCTGGCGTTGGTAGATGCCAATTATAAATTTATTATGATTGATGTAGGAGCTTTTAGAAGGAATAGTGAGGGTGGAACATTTGAAAGGTCTAATTTTGGTAAAAAATGTGCCAAAAATCTGCTTAATTTTCCTAAAGCTGAAAAACTTGACGCTTCTGGTGATCCATGTGACTTTGTCATGGTAGCAGATGAAGCGTTTCCTCTTGAAACGTACATTATGCGATCTATCGCTAAAAATTCAATCAATGGAGATGAAGAAAAGATTTTTAATTATAGGTTGTCGAGAGCAAGGCGAGTTGTGGAAAACGCCTTTGGCATTCTTGCTGGGCGGTGGAGGGTTTTCCTGAAACCGCTTGAAGTTCAACCAGAAACAGTTGATTCAATTGTACTGGCTTCCTGCTGCCTTCACAACATGCTTCGTGTTTCCAGGAATACAAATTTCGAAGAAGGTATTCAGGCATCCGAGACAGAAATTCAGGCATTAAGAGATCTACAATCAGTCAGAAGAAATCATGTGTGAGAAGCTGCTGCAGTACGAGAAAGTTTCAAGAAGCATTTTGTCACACAAGAAGGAGCTTTAAAATGCCCATGACAGTGGGACGCTATTCGTAAAGGCAGGAATACACATTAACCAGAAAGGAATTCAACGGTGAATTATTGTGACCTTTAAAAATAGAAAATTCTCAACAAACAAGCGAGCAAATGAAATTAGTATACTACTGCTTAAAAAGCTATTTGAAACTGCTACCGAACTGTATTCTTTATATATTGTATTCAATAAATAAAATAAATATAATGTTAATTTACCTGAAATACCAATTCGTTCGCTGATTTCCTCCCAAGCTTCTCTTCTGCCCTTCAAGTCCCTATAATCCTTGTTTTGTGGATTAAATAAGTGATCGTATCCTCTAACATATTCTATTAACTGTTCCTCCATAACGAAAACACTTTTACTTTATTTTATCAATTTGTCACCGTACAATAGTACCCGTTGAATAAAATCGAAACACTAGAATAATTTCAAAATATACAATAATATCGAAACACTATATAATACTTCAAAACATACAATAATATTAAAACAATATACAATAATATGTGCCTACTACACCTATCTGACGCAGATTTCCTTCTGACGAATATCTGAGATTTTTGATTTTCATCTGATGCGTGTTAACACGTGATATGTCGCGTAACACGTCAGCTGACGTGTTACGCGACATATCAGACCAGTGTGAACTTCATTAGGAGAACGCATGTTCCAGATTTTTTGCTAACACGTGTTAACACGTGTCATCAGCGCAGTGTGTATGCACCTTTAGAGTTATGTACCACATTCCGTTATTGTTTACCCCATACGGTATCGATTTATTTCATCCAATCACAACCCTTGTCTGACGCTTTAAATCAACCAATCAGTTTTCACCTCCTTCGTTCCTTGCCTCTCTGCACTTACAATCCACTTGTGTATTCACTACCCAACGGACAAGGTTAGTAATTTAAACCTTCCTATTAACCACCTTATTCGAATGTCTTAAGTGTTAAGAATGTAATTCCCTCTTTCTTTGCATTTTCAGGTCCCCCCCACGTTTATAATTCGTGCAACTTTTTTAGTGGCTATAACTTTAAAATTTCCCAACTATAATCTATAAGAAATAATTGTTCACATTACTATACCATTCATATTAATGGAAACCAACTCATATTAATTCCCGTTGTATCGAATAATTTCTTTATCCACTCAAGTAATTAATTCATTTGTACCAATTCATAATTACCATACTCCATCTGTGCATTTCAAGTTTTCTTCTTACTTATCATTATACTTATGTTCTGTTTAAGTGTTAATTTTAAAATAAACCCTGTTAAAAATTACAACCATTACTAACCGTGAAACTTACCTGTTACCTCAGTTTACCCTTTCACTGAGGACGATGCTCGTTTTCTCTCTTCAATCTATCCCTTCTTTATTTAAAATAGGATTAATGACTGTTAACTAGGCTTACTTTAATATTAACAGATCCAAACTCCCCATTTTGCTTTAGTGTGGTTGGTATTACGCCGAGGTAATAGGAAAAAATGCTTCAAATCCTCATATTAAATGTTTTAAGGTTTATTGTTGTCAAAATCTTGCTTTTTTCTTATCTATTTGCTTGTTAAGCAATTCTGTCATCGTTCTCTTATTTTGTGAGTGAGAGAAATTTGATTTTTTTAATCATTTAGTATAATTTTTTAACTAGACGTTTGCATTATATGAAATCTTCATAAAATATATTAAATCCATGCCTTTATCTAGCATAGAAATTTTATTTACCCTGCCAATAATTTTGAAAATATTAAAAAAAAGGAAAATCGGTCAATTATTTTGCTCGATAGTGTAAGTACGATAAACCTATATTTATATATATATATATATATATATATATATATATATATATATATATATATATATATATATATATATATATATAAATATATATATATATATATATATATATATATATATATATATATATATATATATATATATATATATATATATATATATATATATATATATATATATATATATATATATATATATATATATATATATATATATATATATATATATATATATATACATATCCACTCTGTGTTGGAGATACACTTCTTGCTTAGTCGGAATCCCTAATGATCTTTGCATTACTTATGATTCTCAGCTGATTTGAGAAGCATCTTTTATATGTATCTGCTAATGCTGCCCGTAAACTTGGTATTGTACATAAGGCCTCATATATCTATAATAATGAAGATATTAATGCCATTTATTTCAGGTTTTTTGTTTTTCCTCTTCTTGAGGACTGTTCTCCAGTTTGAATATCAGCATGTGCCAGAGATCTGTCTCTTTTAGATAGGGTTGCTCGTGGAGGCAGGTTCCGTTCTCCTGATGGGGCTAGCTATGACTTGGATCACCAAAGGATGATTTCATGTTTGTCGATATTCCATAAATACTACTTCAGCTGGGAATTGCCATTAGCATTTTTAGTCCTGAGGCCCTACCTCTTGCCAGTGCAACAAGGTTTGCGGATGGACAACATCCGCATGCGCTATGATTCCCCGCTGCCGCAATTCTCCGTTTCAGCGTTGCTCTTTGCCAAGTACGGTAAGGTAGCGGAATGATCTTCCTGCAGAAGTAATGCAGGAAGATCTTAATATCTTTAAACGAGGTTGTAAAACTAGATTAAGTGTGGGTGCTACTGCCTAATAATTTTAATATTGCTTCGATTTTAATAATATTAAAATTATTTATTTATTTATTTACACATTTCCATTTCTTTCTTCTAGCATTCATTCTCTCTTACTTGACATATGGACACTGTGTTCTGTGGGAGCTTGTTTTCAAGTTCATGGCTGTTAGCCTTTTCCCACAAAAATTTCGTGTTCATTATGTCAATAATAATAATAGACCTCTTCTTTAGACCTTTACGAGCAATAATAAGAGTGACCTTAAGAACTCTTTCAATAATGATTTATATTTATTTTCAATCTATTAATTATTCTTTGGGTGTTTCAATTATTAGTTATGAAATAAAAATTGTGATGGTTATATCAAAATTTATCATTCTCGTCCCCTTTTCACGATTTAGCTTGGAGACTCGCATCGTGTGTTGAAGAAAACGTATAAATATTTATGAGATATGAACCACAAAATTTAATTTATTTTCTCTCAGAGAACACACTCAAGGATTTATATCACCCATAGGCTCTATTATCCTATATAAACGGCTTTGTAATTCAAACAGTGAATTTACATTTTAAATAAAACATATATTTGCAATTGATGTCAAATCGTTTCATACTAGGCATTTCCAATGTTGGTTTTTATTCCATATAAAAATCGCATATGTTTCCAGGAAGATCCTAATTAGAGGTCAGTGTTTTATGTATGAAAATATTTGAAATAAAAGTAATTAAATCCAAATCATGTCTTAAAGAAATACATAGTGATGTTAAAACAAAAGTAAATGAATTTAATTACTTCATAATTTAAAGCGCATATCCCCATGATATTTTGAGAAATTTTAAAATATAGCCTTTTGCTTTTTGGATTTACAGATCCTCGACTTTTTCATCTTCGTGATAAATTTAACAATGAATTACTAAAAATAAGGGAAAAATTATAAAGAGAAACTAAAATATATATTAATATAAACTAGTGTTGAAATTTTAAAAATTCCGCATGCCAGTAGTGAAGTATCACAAAAACATTGAATAAAGGTTGATAGTTTGTTTTGTAGCAATTAACGTCAAGTTTGGAGGTTATTTAAACTAGTAGAACACAAACACCAGTTAGACTTCGTAAGGTTTCCAAATGTAGATTTAGAGTTTGTATTAATCATCCGATAGAACTTGATAGAACTGTAACTAACACTGATTGGTTAAAAGGTGATTTTCCTTATACTCCAACTGAAAGCACAAAAGGCCTAAGTTAATTATTCTACACTTAGTATACAATATTAATAAAGAAAATCATACAAAAAGAATTTCATGAGGATAATTTTTTGGAGTTCAGTCCATTTATGATTACTAGGTTTGGTTAAGTTAATTTTTTATCTAAATAGTACCGAAATAGTAGCTGACAATCCAGATAAAAATGTACTCTTCTATTATGATCTTAATGAATGGATCCATATCCATAAATTGCGTACTTTTCAAGCTTGACCTTGATCAGCATTGGTTTGCACGGGGGGATTTGAACAGTCTTAAAACTCTTGTTTCATCCCAAGGCTGGGCAAAGGCAACCCTCAAAGTTTGTCCTAGTTTAGGAAGTTTAGGTTTATTTGAATGTACAAGAATATCTTATGTAACCATGGTAATGTTAACCCTTGGCGGCGTATTCATAGTACCTTGCCTGTAGCATTATAAAATTCAATTTATTGATTAAGGTGAAGACATAGAACAACCAATTTACGACTCTCTTTTGACTACTGTATGATATTGGCCTACTTAGGAAGTACCGTACGATGACTGCAGTCCTGAAATTAACCCCTCATGGGCAGAAGTAATAAAACTGGAAGGCCAAGATCCAAGCAATAATTTATACAGTAATTAATTCTACGAATGAATGCAAAGTTAATTTAAATGTTTCCGATTTTAATATTTTAAAATTCGCGAATGTGTTACGACCCTTTGCATCAAAACGATACATCTGCAGCAAATATTCTAACCACAATTATAACATGACACATCATCATTTCCATTGTTCACTATATACACTACACCTATTATCCAAACTGAGTGCCGTTTGAATTATTTCTATTTGTCCACCTATTGCTGGGAATCGGCAACAAAGTGTATAGTTTATGCTAGGTATGATAAGAGAGGAGGGGTTAAATCATTATTTTGCCATTTCATCGTAATTCTTCCCGTTAGTATGTGTTTAAATTTTTATACTATTTCATGCTTGCGTTATCTTTTACATTAATTTTCGTATTTAGATTTCATGATTAGACCATGATGACCTTAAAATTTAGTTCCTGATGATGGGTGAATAGCCGAAACGTTGGTTAATTAAAAAATGGCTTTCTGACTTGTTCCTTTATCAAAGAAGACTATTTGTGACCCAACTATGCCATGAAACCCGGTTTAAAATAATATGGCCAACATCACCAATCTCTTTGCAAAATTCGCAAATTAAAAACGAATACAAGTAATTATTAAATCTCACCTCGCTTAGCGTAGCTTTCTTCTGGTGCTTGTTTCTATGTTTACAGCTCCAGCCAATGGGCGCCTTGTGTCGACTATTACACTGGTACCTGGAAGACTGGGACGCCCTTCAAGTCACAGCCCCAACCTCCTAGTCTACAGCTTAGTTATATTTATTCCCTATAGACATTTCGACTTTACACTTTGTGTCACAGTATCTTTACCTTCATTAGCCCCCCCCCCCCCCAACACACACCTTTTTTTCCGGCGGCGTCAAGTTCACACGCTTGTCACCGACCAACTTAAGTCCACTCATCCCTGGGTAAGCTTTAAGGGGAGGGGGGACTGGTTCACCCCTATAACAGGTCTCCGGCTGAGGGGGCTTCAACAAGCTAGTATTCTTCCTACGGCATTGTCCTTTCAATGCCCCCATCTTCTTTTTCCTTATCTCTCGTTTGAGGCACCCGCAAAGAGCTGTGGAGTAAGCATGGTCAACCTTGATGAATAATGTGTGCCCCACTCTCCCAATGCCTACATGTGGATTAGTGGCTATATATCTTCTACACATCTCATTTCCTTGAGTTTGACTTGCTTCGTTGCAGATCTCTCCTTACAAACTTTCTGCAGGAAACAAAATTGTTGCTATAGCTATTAAATAGGAAGTAAAAATCATTGCTATCGGTATACGACAAGATATTTCTAAATTCATTTAGAATTTATTTTTCTTCGTTGTCTTTTTCCTTTTTTATCCTCTCTTTCTATCTACTCTTATTTTTCCCTTTTCAAGTAAAGCGATTTTTCTCACTCGATTGTTCACCATTTTTGGTCATTCCAAATAACAGAATTTGAACGAGGGAAAGATAATTGTCATTTGGAATTGTCTAACACTTATCATATATTCATCTTTTCATGAAAGTACAGGTATTACTAGTGTCTGCCTAGAGACTGGTGTCTTCAACTCCAATCTGGAGTCGAAGAGTCAGTAAGTAGCCATGACGGGAGAAACTGAATTCATTAGATGTGACTTGGTTTCGTCAATATGACCTGATGTAAATGAAAGCCATGTTGGGGCACTTAAACAATTAATTACGACCGAATCTTCGCTAAAACCCTTCAACTTACCTTTACTTATGAAGTATTTAACTTGTTACAATTACTACTAGTACTGAAAACGATAAAAAAACATTTCTTCGAGGACATGTACTTCTATTTAGAAACCTCAACCAAATCATTTATTACAACCCTAATTGTCATTGAGTGTGTTTTCATATGTATGAATTGGATGCCTAAATCGGTAGCAGAAAATCGTGGGAATTACATAATTTAAAATAGACTACGAATCAAGGTGTCCCAGGCTCGGTTGAAAGTAATTGAATTCATTCGCTGATATTTTTTTTATACCGGGAATGAGGGGTATCAGACGACGGTATCCCCGCCAATTCAAATAAGGGCTATGGTCTCATTTAGACATATTCGATATCGCAGAGATGATAATACGCTGCTCTTCTTCTTAGTCTATTAATACATTGAGTAAAAACTATAATAATTTATCAAATTTAATTATGATAAGCAAAGAAGTATAAGGACAAAAATTCATTAAATCAGATGCGGAGATCTTTTCTCTACCCATCTTAAATATATAAGTGTATGTTTGTGATAAATATGGTAATTCTTGGGCAATATAAAACATTTTGAAGTTAGTGGAAGCGAAAATGAGGATGAAGAGACAGAGGCCTTGGGTAAACCAATCTAATTCTATTCAGGATTAAGTAAGGAGACTACAAGCACTCTTAATTAGGAACATGAAAACTGTTCTTCAGCTTTCTTCACAGTCAATATTCATATACTACCTTTGCATGAATTTAACGACTAATTAGCCCAATATTAAAAGTAACTTCTACAATTATAGGGAATTTATAATCTCCATGAAGGCATTTAAATGACGTAAGAAGCGGTCTTTTTGTTTAATTTGAAGCTATTGGTCAAGATAATTCGTCACATTTGATGGAGAAATTGATAAGCAAAGAAGGTTATGTTTGATAAAGAGCTGAAGTCGTTTCTCGATTATTTTAATATTTAACCTAGAATATTCTACCACTTTATTGGGGAATTTTAATTAACTTTATTTCTTGTTAGATAATTACGATACAGCAAAGACCCTAATGTCCACTCGATGTTAGTTAAAAGGATTGAGAAAAGAGTGAAAGACAGGTTTGAATTAATTTGATCTTCTCTTGTTTCCATAAGCTATATTTATCAATTATATATATTCCGAATACAGTCTTAGTTCTATTGTTTTCTTGTTTGTAACCATTACTTCTAGTAGGCACTCTAATTAGTTCAAATATCTAGTCGTATATTTTATTACTGAAACCGGGTTCTATTTTAAATACTTCGATAAGTTTGCCGCGCGGAAGCATATCTCAGAGTGACAGTAAATCGAGGCAACTCAGTTTTTGGCTATAAGACCTATTTCTAAGTTCAGGAGTTAAGTTCGTTGTTCGTCACTGGACGTGTTCAGTATTTGCAATGTCCTTTCATATATATGGTGATCCTAAGTGTACACAATACTCAAAATAAGGAGAATCTCTTTTGATTGAAATGCAAAATGTCTAGCTAGGTAGCTTATAGCCTATTTTACATTTGTGAAGCTGCAGTAAATTTTTAAAAATTTTAGGTAACTCAAGATTAAAACAAATCCTTTTCTATGTTGACCGTGTTGAATATTTATACGCTCATATTGTATTCTCTTCATAAATCTATATTATTTATTCATATTAAATACACTTTTCTAAATTAAAATGCATCTGCAATTTTTTCAACTTTTTCTCTACGGTTTAGGACCTAGTATCGAGTTTCGTATCATCAGTAAATCTTAAAATTTTAAATAATATAATAAATGCGTGTAAGAATGTTTGGTAAATGCAGGTGGCATATGTAGTTTATGTGATATATACTCCTACTTAACTTCTAAATCTCCTCCTCCTAACTATAAAATTGTCAAAACGTTTCTGCAGAGTATTCATTTACTGGTTCTCACTTTGTTTTGTTGTGAGAAAGGCCTTAGGTATTGCTAGGAAAATAAAAATGACTGCGCTCCCGAAAAAGAAAAACATCTTGGTGACCTTGCTGTACAGGCCGAGGGGGAGCTACAAGGAGCTAGAAGGATAAGAAGTACCATAGAACACCTTATGGTCCATTCAAAGATGGTACCTTCGGGCTAACAGTTGAGCAGGCACAATTCTGCACAACGACTTAAGTGCCTAAACGGCCAATTTTCAAAACTTTGTCCAATCTTCACTTGAATTGATCAACAGAATTGCTGTTGACAACTACCACTGGAAGTGCGTTCCAGCTACCGCAGATGCTGTATGTGAAAAATTTACCACATATGTAGATCACGGCTGTAACGCTTCATTGAAGTTTGTAGCCGTGATTTCTCATTCTGCCCTCACTAAGTTGGAAAAAATCCATGTTCTCCATTATCAAAGTTTCGAAGTATTTTTAACACTTCGATAAGCTGACCACGAAGACTCCGGTTTTCCAACGTGAACAGATCTAATTTCATTAATCTATCATCGTAACTTTTGTGTCTGATAGAAGGAAACAGTTTGGTTGCCCTGACTTCCACACGTTCCAATCTCGCAATATCCTTTCGAAACGAAGGACTTTAAATTTGTACGGTATACTTCAGGTGCGGTCAGACAAGTGAGTTGTACAAACACAATACTATCTCCTTGTTCCGGCATCGAAACTTGGGCTTTATGTAGCCTTGCATGTTTTGAGCCTTTTCATCTGCCTTAATGCACTGTTTCGAGACTTTAGGTCACTAGTGATTGTAACACCTGGGTTCTCCTCACTGTCGAGGGATTCAATAGCAGTGCCCTTAAGGATATACTGAGATTGGCGGTTTCGGTGGCGGATATGCATTACTTTGCACTTTGCAAGATGATCTTCCGAAGATCATCTTGAAGGCGAGCAGTATTTGCTTCCTTTGCGACGTTCATACCAAACTTGGTTTTATCGGTAAATTTAGAAATCTTCGCAACCATATCACCGTTCATGTCGCTGACGTAGATGATGAATAGTAGTTGTCCCAGGACCACTACTATTCCTCACTTGAGGAACACCGCTAGTAACGGGCACCCACTCAGAAGCATGTACATTTAACGCTCCCCGTTTGCCGTCTGCCGTTTAGCCAGTTCTCTATCCAACTTGTACATTTACGCATACGCCCAGTGTAAGCACTTTCCGAAGGAGGCAACGGTGTGGTACCTTATCTAAAGCTTTTTAAAAGTCTAAGTAGATAACATCGACCGCCTTATCCCGATCATGCTCACTAAAAACTAAGTGGAAGAATTTCACAGGATTTGTTAGGCATAACCGGTGCCTTCATAACCCATGCTAGGAACTCCTCGATCGCAACTTGGACTCTAAATATGACGCCATTTTGTCGACCAAGGTGCTTTCTATGAGTTTACCGAGTATTGAGGTTAAGCTAATAAGGCGGTAGTTCGACGGCTCCCTAGAGTCTCGTTTTTTCAAGATAGGAGTTCCTTCTGCTTCTCGCCAGTCTCTAAGAACGCATACGGTCCGGATTGACATGCTGAAGATTTTGCTCAAATGTCGTAACACTTCATCGCGCACTTTTTTCAACAATTTAGGTAGAAACTAGTCCGGGCTGGAGGAATTATTCGTCTTTATATAAGTCATCTTTTTTTCTATTTCTCCTTGAGTGAAGTCCATTTCCTCCAGCTTTTCACCCAGGTAGGAATCTTTGGGCTTGGGAATGGGACCACTCTCTTTAGTAAACACTGAAGAGAAGTAATCGTTAAGGAGGTTAGCATTTTCTGCATCTGATTATTTTAATGACACTTCCTCATTCATTAAAGAGCCAATCCTTCGATGGGTTGGCTTAGAGCTGTTTACATAACCAAAGAAGTTCTTGGGATTCTGCTTGCAAAGTCTCGCCCATCGGAGCTGCTTGGTATGATTTACCGCCCTTTTGATGGACCTCACTCTCCTAGCTAGCGTACGGTACTCATCAGTTTCTCCAGAAATATTTGACTGCCCGTACACTGTCCTTTTCTCCCTCAGCAGTTAACGAATTTCTCGATTAAACCAATTTGGTTGACCAGAAGATCGACCAGGTTTTTCAAAGGGCTGAATCGTGATTGAAGACTCATGAACGTAGTTTTGAATCTATTTCACGAATCTTCAACATCTTGACACACTTCTAGCCTCGCATGAGTCAATCCTGCCCGAAGACCGGCAAAGTCTGCTTTAGTTAAATCAAGTTTTTTCGATTTTCTAGTCGCAGACTCTACCTTAGGGACCTTGACTATAAATCTAACTATTCGGTGATCACTGCCACCAAGCTCTTCGCATACAGAGAGATCCTCAACGATGTCATCCTCAGAGGTGAAAACCGAGTCGAGGGTATTATTGCCTCTCATCAGCTCTCTCAACCATTGAGTCAGGAACTCGTTGTTCGCGAACTCCAGGAGTAGTGAGTTCCCGCCACAGATTTCTCTGGTTTCCCAGTCAACTTGAGTGTTAAAATCACACATGGCGATATACACTCTGTCTTGTACAAGTTCACCCAGCAGCCAAGACAAATCCCTGTCCTTTTTAACGAGTTTGGATTTTGGGTCTGTAAAGCAGCAGGGTCCTGTATTTGGCAGGACCTATGTCTAGGTCAACACTTAGTAGCTCGTGGTCGGATACAATGAGGCAGTTCGTCGATTTGAGCCTATCCTTGACATACAACACCACACCGACTCCTTCTCTGCCTTGCCTATCTTTCTGGAAGAGTTGGTAACCGAGAATCGTGAATTCATCTTAAAAATATCGATTTGAGGTTTTTACCTACGACTCTGTTATGCCCACCATTTCAGGTTCTTCCGTCGCTACGAGGCCATGAAGTTAAACAGAACTTTCAGGAAGTCCCCAAATGTAGGACTAAATACTCTCTTCCGTTTCCCGGCTTATTTATTGGTTTGGTAGCTCGCCTCTTTGCGATCTCTGAGAAGGTCGTTCCAGGAGTGACATGGGCGTACTGGCGTACGTTCACCTTCACTCTGGGGCTGACACTCCGTAGGGTCCGTTCCACGATATCCTGTATCATGTTACAAAGTCTAACCTTTCCTTTAAAGGAGAGATGTACTCCATTCCTTTGAGAGAAATCGTTTCTCCTATAGAAGGTGCTGTAAGGGTCCACAAAAAAGACTCTTTCCCCCGTACACAAATCTCCCAGGCATCGATTAAAAGAGACGATCCTCGAGTCAGCGGTCTGGGTTGGAGCTCTTCTCAGGAGCTTCCAGACCACTACACGTCTGCGTGTTTTCAGCCCACAGTCATCCACAGCACCCATGAGCGTGTTGGGAATCTTTACTGTGGGGCCTATGAATCGTTACCCTAATGAGTTCTCTTAAATCTGATATTTATCTGCCTCTACTATAATCTGCTGGTTTCCATTTCATGGTAGTCAACTTACCTTCACACTCGTGCGAAGGCATGCTGCAAGCAGGGCTTGCAGGGCCCGTGCTTGAGAGTTCGCAATAAGGTTGACCCTTGCATATTTGTCTGAACTGTTCTCTTTCGCGAGAAACTTATCTCTTTTCTATTTCGACTCCGCATTTCTCTTGTTTTTCTTCTTCTTCTTCTTCCCTTTTTGTCGATCTTTATTTGTCTTTTTTTCTGTTTCTCTTTTATCTTCTTCTCTTTTCACTTTCCCTTGCCCATCAGTAAAGCTGGAATCCTCTACACTGGGTACAGCTGCATTAAGGTCATTGTTGTTCTTCTTTTTCTTCTTAATTTCTTCGCTTGGTTGAAGTGGCACTGCCAATGCAGTTTCAGCTCCTTAAGTTGAAGTCTCATCAGCGGAACCACCCAAGTTAGTGGGAGTTTCCTCTCGAACTTCAGCTGACTGGGCTTCTAGTTTATAAGATAGCTCTTGGATACTCTTCTCGAGACGCCGAATCTAAAGCGCGTGCTCCGTTTATAGGCTCTGTAATTTAGTTTCCAGTGCCCTAGATTTTTCCTCAGAGGTTTTGTGTCGAGGAATAGACAGAGGGGTGGTTGGAGTTTTCCCCGAATCTTAAATATATACATATATCCTATTATCCCGAAGGCGGATGGGTCGTCGTAATACTCCTTATACTTCGGCCCGTGCCCTGAAGGGGTATATTGACTCAGAGTGCTTAGAGGTTGGCTACGGAAGGATTGGAATGAACTTTGCCAGCAAGCGACCTAAAGGAAGTAAGATACAAAACAATATAAAAATAAAGTTTTAATGAACACTAAACAAGAAAATATCATATATATATATATATATATATATATATATATATATATATATACAAATAATGTGCTTTGAGAGATAAATCTATAACTCAATATCAGATATCTCTCCGGCTTGTAAATAACTATTCACTATGTAAATTCCTTTGCACTTGTAATGTTGGTAAGCTTCGCAGGGAAGTTGGGGAATGTGACAAGGAAGAGTTACCTTAGAAACTGATGTTAGGTTGGCGCTGGTGAGTGAAGGTGCTGAGATAATGAGGGGAGACGAGGAGGTAGGTTCTCCAGGGACCGACTTGATCCCACAATTCCGTCACGATTCTGCTGGAAAAAAGTGGTGACGGGAGCTCCTTGTTAAAGAGGGCCCCATGCTCGTGAACTCCGAGGAATCTTCGGTGCCTCAGTAATTGGGGGGCGAAGTGAACTATCGATGCGTAGGCTCACGAAGTAAAGCCGAAATGTAGGTTTCTTGCTAGGGGAACTAGAGTAAGGCCGTTGGTAGTTTCGGCTCTGACACGTGAGTAAGAGCTTGGGTCCGCACTGACTTGCAGACCAACGGGGTAAGGAGCCTCCTTAACTGGGATCGATCTCCTCTCTGAAGGCTTGGTGCTTCGATTATTTATCCTCTACATCGAGATAGATGGCAATTCCTGCCCCGCCAGACGCTGTGTAAGCTCTACTACCGAGGCTTAAAAGAATTGATCTTTTATACTCGAAACTAGGGAGAGTTCACATGACTCCAGAAGTAGATTTGTTATCAAGATCCTTCATTTCGTTCTTTGTAAACTTCCGGGAACCACTGGAAGGCAAGATGGGCTCTCATCTATCGATAATCATTCGATAAAGGAACTCGTTGGTTAGTTGCAGTGGCCGGCGGCTTCTTCCGGCGGGAGACCATCAAATATCGGGCCGGAAGGGGAAGGTTTGATAACCCACCTGCCCGAAAGGGAGGTGGGGAAAACGTGGTTAAATTATGCTATTGTCCTACATTCTGAAGAGATCTTTGATTTCATTGCAGTATGCTACTGCCTTTCAGAATTCTCCTTTAAGGATGTAGTCGGTGCATATACTTCCCGGGTGGCATATCAAAAAACAGCCCTCCGAGAAGTTCCCACACCACTTGTCCAGCATATCGCACATGTGTATTTCAGAGCAGCTGGTCCTTTTTCCCTGTCATTTTGAACACTTTCTCTCTCTCAAAACTTTACAATTTAACAATAGTAAAAAAGGGGCGTTTGTGAGTGCTCCTCACGGAAGTCGCTCCCACCTATTGATCGGAGACGTTTTAAAGTCTTTCAAAAGGCACGCTCCATGTGCTTCTGTACGTCCGTCCGAGTCGTCAAACCTTGGTGTGCCATGGCTCCCCACCAAGCAGCACCGATAGTTCAAGAAGGGGCCATCGATTTCTCACCAGGTGAACAACGGTGTACGCTCCATACTAAACTTCTACTAGTTCCTTTCACGACAGCAAGGATCTCGGAGTAGCGTTGAATGGATATCCCGCCACACCAAGAGACTCGACCCAAGGCTTTATATTGGCCTGGCAACCAACCTAGGAACAAAGGGCAGTTATCTCTAACCGATGCTACCAGAGTAACCCGTTAACGGTAACTGGGAATGGTCAATAATTACAGGCCAGGGAAGGGGTTAACGGGGCATTACCCTCATCCAATTAATCGTGCCCCAACGCCTAGGACACCTCTAGTCCTAGTCTCTCGCAACCAGTGAGCGTTGATTGGCGTTGTTTATAGAGGTTCAAAAGCCTCTTCTGGCGCATGAGGTAGCGGCCAGGTCCTTTAGTATAATAAGTGGAAGATATAGGATAAAAATGAAAAAGGCAAAGGATAGAGTAGAAAAAGGAATGACTTACGTAGTCTGGAACCTCGTTTCCGACCAAATTGACAAGGGAAGCCCTACCAGGGGTGCCCAGAAGAGAGGTACCCCTGCCTACATAGCTTAAAAAGTCAAAGGTAAACAAAAGCTCTCTTCCCGAGACAAGGATGCGTCACTTCTCACTCTACACTCTCTCGAGAAAGTAGAAACAAGGAGTAACAACAAGAAAAGAAGGTACCCTAGGAGACCTTACGGTCCATTCAAAGAGGTTACCTTTGGACTAGCAATCGAGCGGGCACAAGGCTGCTCAATTGTTTTGCGTCCATAAACGGCCACTTTTCAAGACTTTGTCTAGTCTTGACTTGAACTGGTCAACAGATTCACTGTTGACAACTTCCACTGGAAGTGCGTTCCACATACCGCAGATACTGTAGGTGAAAAAATTTCCACACAAATTGCGGTTGTAACGCTTCAGTTTAAGTTTGAAGCCGTGATTGCGCGTCCTGTTCTCACTCAATGTAAAAATATCCCGGTAGTCAACATTGTCGAACCCTCGAAGTATTTTGAAAACTTCGATGAGCTGACCACGCTGTCTACGGGTTTCCAGCGAGAACAAATCTAATTCCCTTAGTCTATCCTCATAACTTTTATGTCGGATAGAGGGAATCAGCTTGGTTGCCCTGGCTTGTACGCGTTCCAATCTCGCGATGTCCTTTCGCAATGAAGGACTCCAAAATTGTACAGCATACTCCAGGTGCGGTCGGACAAGTGAGTTGTACAGGCACAGTACAATCTCCTGGTTCCGATAACCAAACTGGCGCTTAATATAGCCTAGCATCCTTTGGGCCTTTTTTTCCGCCTCAATGCACTGTTTCGAGAACTTGAGGTCACTAGTGATTGTTACACCCAAGTCCTTCTCAGTGTCGGTGCATTCCATAGCAGTGCCCTTAAGGATATACTGAGATTGGGGGTTTCTGTGGCCGATATGCATCACTTTCCATTTTCCCCCGTTAAAAGGCATTTGCCACGTGTCCGACCACTCCCCAATCTTCCCAAGATCTTCCTGCAGGCGGGCAGTAGTTCAATCCTTTGCAACGTTCATACCAAGCTTGGTATCGTCGGCAAATTTGGAAATCTTCGCAACCATGTCACCGTCCATGTCGTTGATGTAGATGATGAATAGTAGTGGTCCCAGGACAGAACCTTGAGGCACCCCGCTAGTAACGGGCACCCACTCAGAAGACTATCCATTCACCACCACCCGTTGCCGTCTGCCACTTAGCCAGTTCTCGATCCACCCGGCTACCTTTCCGTCTATGCCAAGCGCTCGCACTTTCCGGAAAAGGCGGCGGTGTGGTAACTTATCAAAGGCTTTCTGAAAGTCTAGGTAGACCACATTCACCACCTTGTCCCGATCGTGCTCACTGAAAACGAAGTGGAAGAATTCTACAAGGTTCGTCAGGCATGACCGTTGCCTTCGGAAGCCGTGCTGGGAACTCCTCAGTAGCAGGTTTGACTCTAAATACGACGTCACTTTGTCCATCATGATGCTTTTCATGAGTTTACCGACTATCGAAGTCAGACTGATAGGTCGGTAGTTCGACGGTTGGTTACGGTCTCCTTTCTTGAAGATAGGAGTCACCTTCGCCTCACGCCAGTCTCTAGGAACGCATTTGGTCCGGATTGACATGTTGAAGATAGCGCACAGATATCTTGATACTTCATCGCACACTTCCTTCAACACTTTAGGTAGAAACCCGTCCGGTCCAGGGGACTTAATCGTCTTTAGGTCAGCGATCTTTTTCTTTATTTCTCCTTTGGTGAAGTCCATTGCCTCCAGCTTTTCCCCCGAGTGGGAATCCGTCGGCTGGGGAATGGGACCACACTCTTCAGTAAACACTGATGAGAAGTATTCGTAGAGGAGGTTAGCATTTTCTGCATCTGAATGCTTTAATGTCCCCTACTCATTCCTCAAAGGGCCAATCGTTCAACGGATTGGTTTACGGCTGTTGACATATCCAAAAAACTCCTTGGGATTCTCTTTACAGAGTCTCGCCACTCGGAGTTCCTCAGACCGCTTAGCCGCCCTTATACTGGACTTCACTCTCCTGGCTAGCCTCCGGTATTTGTCAAAGTCACCCGAGATCTTCGATTGCCGGTACACATTTCTCTTCTCCCTAAGCAGTTGCCCGATTTCTTGATTAAACCACTTTGGTTGAACAGAGTACCGACGGGGGCATTTCAGAGGGATAAAACGCGATTGAAGACTCATGAATGTGGTTTTGAAACTGTTCCAAGAGTCTTCAACAGCATCGCACTCTTCTAGCCTCGCGTCAGTCAGTCCCGCGCGTAGACCTGCAAAGTCTGCTCTTCTCAAATCGAGTTTCCTTGATTTACTAGTTGCAGGCTCTGCCTTGGGGACTTTGACTACAAATCTAATTTGTCTGTGGTCACTGCCACCGAGCTCTTCGCCAACAGAGAGGTCCTCAACGATGTCATCCTCAGAGGTGAAAACCAAGTCGAGGATATTGTCTCCTCTCGTTGGGCAACTTGAAATTGGAACGGTCTCTCTTTACCGACCGTCTGCGTGAACAACGTTAAAAACACCGTCATCGCCTTCTAAACGACTTGAAAATTCGTGGGTAATTGAACTTTCATTATTTTCTGTTAAAAAATCTTCACGGTCCATTGTCATCAACAAACAGAAATAGAACGTGGTAAACCTTCCCCCGAAAGTCTCCGTTGTCAGCTATCTGTCAAAAACCAAGCAGCCAGCCTCCGTGATTATGGTCGGTATCGTCGATTCAAATCTCTTGATAATGTCCCCAGTCTGGTTCTTGGATGGTTACAGGCTCAGTGCGGCCAAGTACTTAAATATCTTGGACAAAAAACTTCTTCCCTGGTTGAGTACGATCATGAAAAGGCTAATTACATCTCTCTTCAGGACGCTGCCTGTGTTTGAGATGACTAAATGTGATTCGACAATTTCCTGTTGTGTCCTTTGTGAAGTTACCTCAAAGGAAGTAATATGGTTTTGCATCTATCACAGACGTACAAAAGTGGTTAGGAGCAAACATGATTTTATAATCAAAGGAATTGTGGCCGATACACTTTTCCGATCTCAATTCCCTCGAATGCAGCGTGTGGGTGCATCTCGAGGGCATTGCCTGAAAAGGCCGCCACATCAACGTCGACAAGCTTAATTTCTCCGTCAACTACATCTGGGCTAGGTTTTTTAAGGAATTATTTGGTAAAGTTTGCTGGGTTTTTAGAACTTGACTTACAAACGTATTTGCCTTCGAGGGCGGCCACTCGGTAACGGTGAAATCAAGATAAGGGGCTGAAAACAAATTGAATTCATAATTTGCAACCTAACTTAAAGAATTTTACTAGCGTGGCATTAATAAGCTTCTTAACATATGAAATGAGGTCCTAAAAAACAATATAGCTATGTTTATGATTATATATTTCCCATGTTTTAAGCTTTTTTCCTTTTGTATATACCCTAAAATTAGACATCACTTTCCTTTCAACATTATCTCTCAAAAAATGAAAAAAATATATCTTTATTTTTCCAAAAACGGTCATCATGCAAACGAATCTCTTATATCTATAGTTTATTAATATTTTATTAATAAATTTACTAAATTGAATCATGCCCTTAATATTTACATTGATGTTCATTATTCTTCAAGACTGCTTCAATTCCTATGGGCATTCTGAATGCTCAATATCTGATGATATCTTGACGGATATTGCCAGAGTTTTGTTCAATATGTATCCATAAGTGCTCAAACTTGGATGGGTTTTGTTTTTCAACCAAAATTTCATTATCGTACACAACTTCACTATTAAGCTCAAATCTAGCGAATTTCCTTGCTACAGTCTTAAACTTTCAAAGGTTTTTTCAGCCATAACTTTGCTTATCTTTTTCTTTATGACAAGTTGCGCCATCATGCTGAAAAAATAAATGTATCATCCAAAAATTCTCCAGAACGGTTCTGAAACGATGCCAATGAATCACGTCTTTGGATCATTTTACGATCATTTCAGTTCTCTTTGAAAAAAATTGTTAGACCGTCAGTTCTCTTAAGTACGACACAGGACTCGTGAAATCACTACTCTTATTTTGGCATTCCAATTGATAATCCAGAATCATCATTTCAAGCTTGAAAGAGCTTGATCAGAGAAGATTACTTTGCACCAGGCTTCAACACTCCATTCTGTATATTTCCTACAAAATTAGAGCTTCTTCTCATGGCTTATCTTGATGAGACCTGTATGAAAATTCCTCTTCACTGTGCGCGATCAAGCTTTTACACACTGATTGATCCAAATCATGAGTAAGTTCCTTGTGCAAAATCCTTCTCAACTCTCTCGGCATTATAGGCCACTTTGAAGCAGAGTAAGAATGGTTGGTGGCTTTCTCCGGAAAGAACCATTTCTTGAACTGAAAAATATTCAAGCAATTATTTTTCTCCAAACTAATTGCAAATAAAGTATAACTACAAAACATTTATTTCACTAATATCTGTCATTATTTCACCCTTCTAATCAAATAGCAAAGGTCCTGGCCCTAAAAGTCACCAAGTACACGAACAGTATCAGAACGCGTAATTTTTAATTAAGCGACGGCATTTATTGTTTGTTTAATCATTTTTAAATGCTTGTTTTTTAATAAACTTGCCATAATTTAAATATTAGAATAATTATCCCTATTAAGTAAATTTTAAAAAGAATGAATAAAATAAAAATATATATGTTAGTCTGAAAACATTATGCTGTATATATATATATATATATACATACGAGGGGCGGTCTATAAGTTTTGCAATTCGGATATAAGGAAACGAGATATGAGGAAAAGTGTTTTATTATTTTTCGATATAACTACAATCGACTTCAATGTACTTGCGCCACTTGTCCCTTAGGCTTCAAGTTCCCGACAACCAGAAATCTCCCGACTGCTGTTCAATCTACTGCTGGATGGCAAGCTGGACATCATCATCATCCCCAAACTGGCGTCCATAAGGTGCAGCCTTGAGCTGACTGAATAAAATGTAGTCGCTAGGGGCCAGATCTGGAATGTAGGGGCGATGCGTGAGCTCCTCGAATCCGTACGCGCGTAGTGCAGCTTGTACAACTATAGCCTTGTGGACTTTGACGACGTTGAAGTTGACCATAAGGCGTGAGGTTTCTAGGGAGCCCAGGGGTAGAGACCTTGGTAATGGCTAAATTGTCGTGGATGATGTTGATAACACTTCTATGTGATATTCCATTTTCTCGCTTCATTTCTTCGACCTTCATCCGTCGCTTTTCGAGGATCATCCTCTCCACACGGGCAATTTTGTCCTCGTTGCTCACATCTAACAGACATCCAGGACGGGGGCCATCTTCAAAGAACTCACGACCATGGCAGAACTCCCTATTCCAGCGAGCAATGGTTGCATAGGAATGGGCGGTGTCGATTTACACTGCAACCATGCCTTCATGGATCTCTTTTGCTTTCTTGCCTTCTTTGGTAAAAAATTTGATCACTGCGTGTTGCTCAACCTTCTCCATTGTTGATAACTTTGTGACTGACGATCTGCGATCAGCTACTGCTTCTTAAATAGACGAGAAAGGAGCGTGCTGCTGCAGGTCCTTATTTGTCATAACTTGTCCTAACCCCCCCACAAACAGATATCCCCCTTCTTCTTTTTTGCCCTACCGATTCGCAAAACTTATTGACCGCCCGTCGTATGAGGGAAAATACATTCAGGATTTAACGCTTAAGATATACAATAGAAAGTTTATGAACAGAGGTTTGTGTAGAAAGAGAATATTTTAGAAGGGAAAATATATTAAAGGTATATAAACAATACAAATATCTGGTGCAAAATACTATGAGAGAGGGTAAACCTCTTATCATCACCCTGCCTTTTCACATTAAAGGGAGTCTGTTTACTTCATGATTTGAATTTGATTTAAATAAATTGAGAAATAAAATCATAATTTTCAAAGGGCTGTAAGACATTTCCCCTACCCTAAGGGAAATAAAAAATCTTTACTTCTTAATTTAATCACTCGGATTTTATATACGCTATGTAAGGTGAATTTAATCTTCAAGTTTACCTCCTCCCTCGGATAAACCTGGTATAATGACAATAGCCATCAGTTTTACACCGAGCAAAATTGTTCTCTAAGATCTTGAATATGATTTCATGCTGGAGAAGTATTTTTTTCAGTTTCATGCCTGAGCAATTTAATTCAATCTAATTCATATAAAAAATTGAAAAGAATAGGCCGATAAATACTCTTTTCAACCTACGGCAAAACAAGAATAACTCTAATAATATTCTTTGAAAATTAAGTATCCTCCAGTGTGTGACAGAACAAGAAACGATATTTTATGATGGTCAACGGCACATTACCTAAATCTTTAATATTGTCGGTGAATAAACTAGCGAATAAAGGATGGAAGCGAATAAAGGGCTGAGAAAGCAATATAAAGGTTGCCGTGTTAGAAAACTACTGGCGTTTTGGCTGATGTGCAAATATACCTTCAAATGTCAACCACAATAAGGTTGGCCATGCTAAATATGATATCTCATTAACGGTTTAATAAAAACCTTGGATGAAAAACAACAGGATATATGTTTAAATACTCTTAGGGGATCTTAACATAACTCCTCTGTGTACTATTCGTCCTCATGATGAAAACTACAAACAATGATAAGAAAATCAGAAGAACAAAAGACGAAATTAAAGGTGAATAATTTATCTTTTAAATATTTTTAAGAGCTAATGATGGGAAAACTAAAATAATATCTTTTTTTAAGGAAATCTCATGAATGCATCGGGAGAATGTAATTTCGGGTGGGATATAATATGAATATCGTTATTAGAATCTCGACAAGAAAATGTGGTGAAAAAAAGGAAATTGTAGAACCTTCTTTATTTATAAAAATGAATAAATATCATGCAAATTAAAGTCTTCGTTTATAGAGTAAAAGTTTAAGTAACTAACAGATTGTAAAGATCTTTTAGTAAACATGAAAATATTTTAACCTGATTGTTACTTTTACTTATAGACCTATACACTAAATTACTGTTTCCTAGTGCATTAACCTCAAAGTTAAAGGTGGATGAAACAAATGATGATGTTACTGAATCATTTTAAGATCGCGCAGTATGAAAAAATACACTCAGTTTCGCATGCACTTATTAGAATCTAAACAAATACTTCTAGACTGCTTTCATGAGATCTCGATCAAAAGAATAAATAATTTAGTTGAGTTAAAAAATTAGTTACAATTTATTGTGCAAACCATAGTCATTATTTTTATTCCAAGCTGAGTCTGGGATAGGAAACTCTCTTCAAGATTTCTATATAACTCTGGCACAGGTAGCGCCTATGGTTCTACCCAAGATGTATTCTTAGTTTGTTTTGTTGCCATAGCTTTTGTTGTATTTTACTTTTTCGTCCTTAATCTAACCTAGCATTAGATAGTAAGATAATTATCGCGAATTGTGCACTTTTAGGCAGTTGCCAGATGAGGGTAATAAAAATAAACAGTTGAAAGTACTGGCGATGTTTATCATACTACCTCAGAATTTTGAGTGCGTTTGTATGACAAAGATATATTCAGAATGAACTGATAGAGAGAAGTGAGAAATAGGCCCTTAACTTGACGATTGATTTAATAAGAATTCAGAATCAACTTCAAAAAAAGATTTTCTTTAATAAGTTTCTAATATTTTGCACATTTCTGAATCGTATAAGTAATCGAAGATTGGAAGAGTCTGTCTCAGATAGAAGATAGTTTTCACGGATGCAGATAACTAAACGTGTAAACATTTGCGTTGGAGGTTTGAATTTATCAGCCCAATTAGTAAGGAGTGTGCAAAGAGGGGATATACAGACATTAGAAGAAGGAGATTTGAGAGATAACCTCAAAAGGTGACGCCAAAACTTTTATTAGTGGCGCAAAATGAAACCGGTGAGCCCCAAAGGTGAGAAAATGGTTTTCAAAATCAGAGAGAGAGAACAGACACCTGGTCTACCCGTTTTGTTTGAGCTAATTAGAGTGCGAAATTATATAACGCCGTGGTGGCCTTAAAGCCCGCCATCGCAGAAAGCCGCGATAAGCTAGAGAGCCCGAAATGGTCTCATTGGGAGTCGGAAAAAGTTTCGCCTCACCGGCTTAGGAACCTTCCCACGTTCGTGCTAATAGTGCCAGACTACCCTCGCTTGCCGATGCGTCAGACCCTGGAAGCCTCGCCTTCTGCAGAAGGGGTAAAATCCAATTCAACCCCACTATATATCCTCCGTCGCCAGAGTTGGCAGACAGCATCCACCGCCTGCCTGCGCCGTCAGTATCCCCGCCTGTCCGCCTCCGTTCGTAACTGCAATTTGTGCCCCGTTTGACTCAGCACAATTCCTCACAGAACCCCTCAAGCTCCGTGAATTATCGTTTAATTCGAATCAGTCTAACCCGTACTCGTTGTTACCCGTCCCTCGAACACAACGCTTTCAGTCTCAATTCGGTCTTTTAAACTCGAAGGCAAGATCTAAGTTCATCCCGTTAGTAGTCATTGTCAAGAGACTATTATTTGAAATTTTGCGCCAAGGCAAGGATTACTCACTCGGACCAAATCTTCATGGTAACAACAGCTCGTAACTCTTCCATGCAAGTGCTCTCTCTACATCTCACCTAGTGTAAGCCTCCATCATCGGCTTCTTGTACGATCAAGGTCATTCGAGCGACATTTCAGTCAGGATTGTTCGTTTGCTTTTACGGCGACCGTCCCCGCCAAGTCCTCTCTCCCACTTTAAGACAATGAGAGTCGTGTACGTCTAACGTGTTAAATAGCTTGTTTCAAAACCTCTTTGTAACCATTGTAAAAAGAATATTAATTTGCCTATCAGTAAAGTTATTTTTGTACCCGTTTGTATATTGTCCCGGAACCTACAAATTGCCGACTATTTAGCCCAACTAAAATTCGGCTAATTTGCACTTTGTCTCTACTATATTAATCTCTCACGCACACAGCCGACATCTCTCTCGTCTAAAAAACGCAGAAAGGGTTGAACTTGACCCTATTCTTCGACAATGAGCAATAATTGTTGTTGTGAAAGAGCAATAATGGGCAAGTAAAGAGTAAACGACCACACCACTGCAATCATGCACATCCATAGTAACAAGAAAGCGGCATTCCAGCATCTTTACAAATAGGTTCTGATAACCCTTGTATCTTTGTATTAGTCTGAGGGAGAGGGATCCTCTAAATACCAGCTTTAATCTACCGAAGAGCCGTTCACTTATAAAATCCCATCGTTTTTTCTTCATCCAAGCTTGATTACTCGAAACAGAGGGATCAATACCAAACTCTGTTAAAGACTGATAATTTTACTTTTTCTTTAGATCACGTAAGTACCAGCTTGTATTTAGCGATCCATGCACTCAAAGTGCATGTAAGTACTCACATTCAGTCTTTCAATATGGCCAGGTAACTACCACAATCAACTAGGAAGCCAACCTCGCAAGTCAAACTACAGAGGCAAGCGGCCATTTAGCATTCAAGCAAGCTTACATTTTACACGAAACTTAGTAATTTTTCTATCTGATTTTTGTAGAAAATTTGTGAATTAGCGTAATATAGATGCTGATAATTAATAAAAAACAAGAGACTTGAGAGAAAAAACGACTTAATTATTTATAAATAAAAACAAGTCCTCTAATCGTCAATCCAAAAAGGCGTTCTCTTTTAAGGATTTTGTTATTCAAGAAACTAGATCATTAAAACGCCAATATTTTGTGGGCATCTAATACCTGATGCAAAGCAACTGCCTCAATGAATCAAAATAATAAGTCTATTAATGTTTTAACCTTGAGATCGTTCCTGCATATCAATATTCAAACTTTGATGTTTTAGGTGTGAGTGAGAGTTGAAAGTGTGAAAGATTTTCGCTACAGATGTTTTTATTTGAAATCACCGTTGTTTTTCCAATAAAAAAAATAATTTTTCCTTTGGTTCTCCAGTTGAGTCAATTTTCACAAATATTTTCTTCGAGTTTCTTATCTCGACTGAATTAATTACTTTTATTCGTCATATTTTGTTTTACACTTATTTTTCTTACCTTTAGCGCTTACTTCACGAACAACTAGCAAAAAATTCCTGCGCTCTTGTCGATTTTATTCTTCTCGAGCCGTAATTTTATTCGACCTGGTAGAAACGGCGCTGTAAAACTTTTCCCTTAGCGACTCCTGCCTAAAAGATATAAACCTTAAAGGAAGTAACATCAGGATCAGAATAGTAGGTAGTTGATATTTCACCTTCCTCGAAAGAACGTAGGATTTCAAAAGTAATATCGTGCAAAGATAATCTTTGTTAGCTGGCAAATTTTAATAAATTTTAAAGGTGTTTCGTTCTAATTATTATAATGAATTTCTAACGTCTCTCGTTAAGTGAACTGATTTAGGGAAGAAGTTATGCCTAAGAACAGTTAGTGTAACCTATTAGGAACTTTTGGTTATAAGGGACTTATAAAGTATTGTTGCTTTCTCATTTAATTTACCAGGTTCGTTTTAAGAAATTCATACAAATAATTACCCAAATCTATTTTCATGCATAATTTTATAAACATTATCGTTTTCGTTCTGGTGACCGAATTTTTCCCGTTTTAGTAAATTTCTAAGGTTTCTAAGGGTTTATCTCCCTCTATAAGATGTTCATTAAATTTCGGGAGTTTTTTTAAAATTAAGATCAATTATATTTAATAGGGTTTCCAAGTGATATTAGGCTTTCTTTCATTTCTTACATAAATTCAAGTAGAATCGTCGAAAGATTTTTGATTAATATTGACTCCCGGACAATAAATTGTTGCAACCCATTAAGGAAGGATATAAGACTGTTTCGGCTGGTAGTTGGAGATATGAACGGAGGTATTGAAGGCAGGTTAAAGTATTAGAATTAAAATGGAGTCGGATCGTCGAGAGAGAAAGGAGATAAGGAGAAGGCTCGAAAACATTTTAGAGGAAGAAAGTGGAACAGGGTAATGGCGCATATATGGACAAATCTCTATTACGTTAAAATACGTAGTGCAAAAAATGTTCACAGGTGTCATGCATTTTTCAGGGAGGGTTTATACAAATGTACGTAGTTCGAGGAATAAGAACAATAAATGTGTAGTGTTTGTTGCGTCAGAAGAGTATGATCTTATCACAGTTACAGAGATCTAATCAAAGTTCTAAATCAGACCTTTTTCGAGAAGTTCCTTACCTGGTTATTTTCTCTCTAATCGCAATGGGTCAAGTGAAAATCGTAGAGGCTTTATTTAAAAAAAAGATCCGTTGCAATAATAAAAAAACATGAATATTACGAGTACGTTTCGGATTTTATAAAATTGTGATTAGAGCAAAAAAGATCTAAAAAAAATATAGTTATTTTCTTTTTAATTCGCCAGGATTATTGATGCAAAACTATTTTTGTTGCTTAAATAAAAATAATAAAACAACTCGCATTTGCAATTTATTTATCAAATATAATTTAAGATTACATTTAAACTATTTCCATAAAATTACTTATTCAATATACAATAGCTCGATGACATATAAATACTGGATAGTCTCTATTTAATTTTCACTTCCAAGAAGTAGTTAATTTACGCCTCCGTTTGGCATGATAGCTAAGGCGCACTCCTGAAGGCTAAAAAGATCCACTTAAAGCAAATAATAATTGAGATCGAGATCACTACAAAATAAATAACATCTAAGGCTGATAACCAAATAGCAATTCTTGTAAAATTATTTAGATTTTCCTTTCACTGAATCGGATTCACGTTTAGCCTGGAGGAGTTTATATAAGTGATGCTGGTTGATAAGAATTGAATCAAAATAACTTAGTGAAGAGAGGCGGGTGGGAAATAGGAAAGTATAAGAGATACCGAACAGAAAAGGAACGCCCAAAGCTATTTTGTGTAAGGAATTCATATCGCAATGAAGGTCAATAATTTTCATTCAGCTTTGAAACAATAGCATGCGTAGAAAAGCTTTATACCATCCTTAAATTATTGATTTTAAGAAAGAGAACTAAAAAAAACTCTGTGAATAAAACTTTGCCCTTGTAGAGTCTTATTGAGGTCAACTAGGTCATTTGAGAGTGTAACGCTTAATGCCGCTTTTAAAAGAACCATCAGATAGAGAGGTTAGAAGAGACATTTTTGTGCATATCTTGAAGAGAAAAAGACCATAAAGCGTCTTTTATAAATCTCAATTTCGAGCAGACAAAATTACATATCGCGAAGGCATAATCTTTTAATTTAGCTTGGAAAAGGACATAGAACTGTAGTGGAATGATTATATTTCTTTTATCAGAAAAAAAAGTTGCCCTGATCTGTTTGGCAAAGACAGATGACAGCTGGGTTAAATCTGCTCAGAAAATGTCGCCGCTGGTTTGTCATAATCGTCTCACAACAAGCCTATTTAATAAGGAAGAGTTTTATTGACGATTGTAAAGAGAGAAGGCTTCCCGTGAACAAATGTGGGAATGCATGCCGTGACATCTGAAAGTATTTAAAGAGTCTGATCTTTTCCTTCAAATAACTAAAGGAAGGCACCGTAAAACACAAGGTAATGGTGATAAGGGCGCTCACAACAATAGCCAAGTATGCGATAACCTAGTGAAAATGCAACTGTTGTGTCTTGCTTCGGAATTAGGCTGTCTCTTGTACATATAGTCGGTACATGTGGACTAGTTTCCCATTTGCCACAGAATGAAAAATTCAAACATTGAGGCTTACTTATGTGCAAGCTTCAGGAAGCATACTTGAGCGGTTACAACTTCATCTCTGCTAATCGGAATTCATTTTCTTAATGGAAAACTTTCGTAAAATCGCGGTTTTATGCCAAACATTAGCTCCGTTTTCCTTCAAATGTGAGTAAACCCTCATACAACAGCGACATTATCTTGGCGTTACACTAAAGAGCAATCAAACTCACTCAACTTTGTCTTTCATCATCCTAAACAAAAAAGATCTTGCAGTCCACCTCCTTCTAGTTGCTGACAGAGAGTGTGATTAAGGATGAATGCTAAAGGGACATGAAGGCCACATTTATATTGAAGTTTACTTGGTGGTACTGAGAGGTAAATGTTTTTGATGATTGACTTTCCGTGAAAGTGCGGTATCTGAAAGGCTAAATTATTAAAGTTATTGAAAAATAACAAAACAGTTAATTTATATAACTTTATTCTTAATATTTCAGCTAAAGAACAGAGGAGCAACAAAAAGAATCAAGCTAGTAATCAAATGATTTCCCCCTGCAATAACACAAAATTTCTTCTCTTATAAAATAACACACTCAAAATAACTTGCCTAATAATAAGATGAAAGCACTACATTGAATATGTTAAAGGATAAAATCGATAAGTATTACTTTAAAATATTTATGACCTTGTAGAAAAAAAGATTACAGAAGAAATTCTTTATCATATACCTTCTTTCTTTAGCTATTATTGACCTGTGACTTTTATTGTTTGCACTCACTTTTCAGTTACCTCGAGTGCATTAATGGGTCTCTGCTTGTTCATAATTATGCATTCTCTTCATTCGTGCTCCTTATTGCCTGAATTGGACTATAATTGCAAATGTCCGCCTATAAAAATTTGAATACAAAGGTAAAGATTAAGCGAAATAATATTCATTCAAGAATTGTTAGTACATAGTGATTTATAATGAAATATAAGCTATTTATTTTGCTTTAGATGTAATTCAACGGTAAGAAATAAACGAATAATAAATATCGAAGGAAAATCATAATATTGAACAGGTCACAAACGGAAAATAACACAAAGAAAACTGGGATAGTTAAATGCAGAATGTAGAGCAAATGAAGATTTTTCTCAAATATTAGTTCATATTCCCTTGGCACAGAATAATCAATAAGGTACATATTTAAACACCCAAACAAAAGCTGGTAATTCTCAATCCAAAACTATTGCCTTCCAAGTAATTCCATACAGCAAAATATTCAAAATTATTTAAGTCCTTATTTTAGGATAAAACTGATTGAAATCAACAGTGGAAAATTTTTCAAAAGAGATTCACTATTTAAATGATGGCATGAAAAAATCAAATAAGTGAAGGGGGAGAATATGAATAAGGGAATAAGGAAAAGTATAAAGCATCTTCGTTATATCAAGTCCTGATGGTAATTTAAATTTAAGACTATCCGATAACAATACAAATCATAATTGAACATATGTCTTCAAATATTTATTTTGCGTGAGCATATGGTCTCCAAACTATTAATAATGAATTCATTTAAATGTTTAGAACTGGAGAAATACAAAGGTTAGAACAAATTTGTGCCAGAATACACAACACTAGTTGTCTGCTTGTTCATTCCAATCTATGTGATCCCATCCGACCATTTTTCTGAGTTTTCTAATTTAATCGATTTTAAATGACACCAATCAGGTTGGCGTCATTGGAAAAAGGTATGAAGAAGGAAAAATAAGAAATGACAGGTTTGTAACAATATTTCCGAAACGATAAACATGTTAACCTTAATACCAAAATCCATAATAACTGCAATAATCTATAAGAGAAAGGGAGCCGAAAAAAACACCCATTTGTTTCAAATCAGATATTCAGTGCGAAGTCGTTGTATTCGGATGTCCAAGTATAAAATTACTCTGCATTTTTTAGAATTAATTATATGGTTACTGAGCTATTAAAAATTAACGTTTTTCATGCGAAAACATCATTTATATTTGACGCTTTAAATATGTAACCACACCGTAAATTATTTACCTTTAATTTTCTGAATTTTTTTCACTCTCATCTCTAGTCTAAATAGAAGCAGCATACCTTCAAAACATATATGTAGTTTTATTGTCTTAAAAGTTCAAATGGATTTTCTTTCTAAAGGGAATATTTAGGAGAGGTACACGCTATCGCAACATCCCAATTAATCTAGTTTTTCATACTTAATCTGTGTCTATTCCATATAATTTTCCATTCCATAATTATACCACCTTTTATCCTAAACATCTCTACTAAAAGTTTCTGAACCATTCTGTATTCTCTATCTCCCAGTGTTCAGCCTAATCAGGTGAAAGGGAGAGGAAGATGAATAAAAACTATGAAGCAAGTGAACATAAGATGAATGAAAAATGACGAACGCTGAAAATTAATGCAATAGCGATTTTCTTTTTCATTGCTCTCAATGGACAGAGGGAGCTATTTGTAAGATTCTTGGAATAGCCATACAAAGATCAAGAGTCTCAAAACTAATTTTGAGCCTCTTTGCAAGAATATTTAGGCTTTATTTTATGACTATGGCTTAAAAATTAGGGGTTAATTTTTAATTAACGTACATAGCAATAGTATTTTCTTTTTCCGCCTAAACCACTATTTTCTATCAGATCTCAAGAGAGCAAAGTGTGGTCATTCTCTTGAGCAGCTTTCTTTAGGCAAAGAGGAAGAGGCGGATGGTGGATTTTCGAAATAAAGTATAATTTGAATGTTGCCGAAAAGTGCCGCTCATTTTTATATTTAGTGATATTTGGGGGGCCTTAGTGGTAGTTTATGATGTTTTAGGACGTTTGTGGATCTATAAAATTTATGATACTTACATGATAATTTACAGCTTTTTGTTATCTTTTGCGTTCTTTTATTGACTTTTTCTTCTTCATGGTCATTCTTGTACATAAAGAGGAAACGGACCTACTTTTAATCATCTTTTTCTTCATTTATGTACAATTGTGATCCTCATTTATTGCTTGTTGTAGAGCTTAATGATGTATTGCGGCACTTTGTGACAGTTATGATCTTCCGTAATAGGACTTTATATGATAGTTTATATCCTGTTGTGATCTCGTGTATTTTTATTGCCTTTTGAGTTAATTTGATTGCTATTGATCTGATTGCCGAAAAGTGCCGCTCATTTTTATATTTAGTGATATTTTGGGAGCCTTAGTGGCAGTTTGTGATGTTTTAGGACATTGTTGATCTATAAAATTTATGATACTTACATGATAATTTACAGCTTTTTGCGTTCTTTTATTGATTTTTTGTCTTTTATGGTCATTCTTGGACAAAAGGAGGAAACGGATCTCCTTTTAATCATCTTTTTGTTTGTTCATGAACAGTTGTGATCCTCAATTAATAGAACTTTATCTGATAGTTTATATCCTGTTGGTATCTCGTGTATTTGTATTGCCTTTTGAGTTAATTTGATTGCTTTTGATCTGATTGGATTACGGTGACCTATTTATTCATTTCCCTTTGTGATCATTTATCTACATATCCGAGGTATTTGACTTTTTGTGTTTTAATGGCCTGTATTACAATTGAATATCTATAATCGTGGCTTGAGATATTTCGTCATCACTAGTTTTCTTGCACTCTTTTGATCTTTTAAGGATCCAACTGCTTTTCTTGAATTTAGAAGAGACTCGCTAAATAAAGGAAACCCTAAATATAATACTACAAAGACGCGCAAGGAAACTGTTGTAGATTAGGGTTGAGTTCAACACTTCCTACTTTTTCAGCCGAGAGAAATGAATGACTGCTGTGTGCCTGGGAGACTTATAATACAGACAGATTGAAAATTAACCAAATTTTAGGTTAGGCAAATAGTTACTAATCTTAAAAGGTTCAGAGACAATAGAAAACGAGTACAAAAATAACTTTACTAATATGCAAATTTATATTCTTTTTAAAAAGGATAACAGCGGCTTTGAAGTAAGCTATACCGTACATTAGACATACATGAGTCTCAGAATCTTAATGTGAGAGGGAAACTTGGCATGGACGGTCGCCGCACAAACGAATGAACAATACTGACTGAAAGGTCGTCCGAATGACTTTAAGCATAAACGGAGCCGACGATGGACGCCCTGACTGGGAGAAGGGGTGATAGAGAAAGCACTTGCACAGGAGAGTTGCGTCTTGCTGTTAACTTAGGGATATGGTCCGAGGGAGTAATCCTTGCCTTGGCGCAAAGTTCAAATATTACTCTTGATAATGACTACTAACGGGATGAACTTAGATCTTGCATTCGAGTTTAGAGCACCGAATCGAGATTGGGCGCGTTGTCTTCGAGGAGCAGGTAACAACGAGCACGGGTTAGACTTACACGAATTAAACGAGAATACACGGAGCTTGAGGGATTTCTGCGAGGAATTGTGTAGAGTACAACAGGGAATTGGAGACGGCAGGTACTGATGGGAGCGGGCAAGCGGCAGATATTGATGGGCGAGGCCGCGCCCATCTTTCTCTCTCTCTCGATCTCTCTGATCTTTGAGACTCCCCCATCTCCAGATAAAATTTCAGGGAAAGAAGTGACATTGGTAAATAATTAATGGAGGATTATAACTTAAATTCGCATGACAATACCTGATAGAGGGGAGAATACCTAGGAAAAACTTTGAAAAATGGAGCTAATATAAGAAAATAGTGGAGCTAGTGGGGGAGGGGCTGTATCATACACATACAGATGGTTAAATAATGCTACGGCATGGTTGCGAAGGATATTTTTTTCCCCTTGAGTTTATCATACGATTATAAGAACTACCAAAAAATTAAGTATATAAAAGAAATTCATTGAACACAGATAAGCTCCCAAATAAAAAAAAACGATACGCGTTTCCCTATCATATGTTTGAATATACAAATTTATTTTATGAACAAAAATTAATACGGGATAAAAAAGAAGGAAACGCCTCTAAATTAGTTTGGAAAATTTTCCAACGAGTTTCTACTTAAACTATCAACCATAAGGTTATCAGTTCCTTTGAATTACAAAATTCGGAATTGGAATTCCTGGAGAACAAGCTCTAACGCATCAACGGACCGTTATTATTCTTGACGTTAGTTGGATATGATAGGGGTGTGTAGTCTGTTTCCACTACAAATTCCATCCCTACTAAATACATCCTAAATTTACGGAAGCCCCAAAATATAGCGAGGGCCTCTCTCTCAATAACCGCATAACTTTTCTTGCGCGTGAGTAATTTGCCGCAGCGAACTTGAAGGAAAACTTTTGCTGCTATTCTCATACTGGAGAAGGACACATCCTATACCCTCATTACTGTCGTCGGTGCGAATGTCAAACAGTTTGTCTAGGTTAGGGAGACGAAAAAAAGGAGCGGATCACAACTTCTGCTTGAGTTGGTTAAAGTTTTGAGTCGAAAATTGCGTGCACTCGAGGTGTTCTATGGCCTTCTTCTTTAATAGCTCGCATAGGGGGGCGAAGATACACTCGAAGTTGCTTAAGAAGCAAAGATAGAACGACGCAGAGTCTGTGAAGGCTCGTAGCTGCTTCTAGTTAGTGGACAAAGGCATGTCCACGATTTCCCGGATCGTTTCTTGCTCGGGAGATAACCAATTATTCATGATAGGTAATCGATAGTGCCAAAAGCGAAGTTGCACTTGCTGCGGCCAATTGTAAAATGTGTTCCCGGAGTCGGTACAGAAAGGCTTAAGAGTTTTCAAGTGTTGATCTCATATAAACGTTATGAAGATTAAAGGTGAAGTTGGGTAAGCCTTCTAAACTCCTCATCATCATCCGTCTATAATTGCTGCAAGTCGTCTCTATACTAAGAGGGAGGCGACGAAACTGTATTCACCCCTACTCAGTGGAGAAAGCAGTAAATTT
The DNA here is from genome assembly GCA_963969495.1 of Ceratothoa steindachneri. Lineage (NCBI taxonomy): Eukaryota > Metazoa > Arthropoda > Malacostraca > Isopoda > Cymothoidae > Ceratothoa > Ceratothoa steindachneri. The sequence goes on along the minus strand of OZ018326.1, from coordinate 36,290,485 downwards.
CTTTACTTCCTTCTTCATGTTAATCTTATAATAAGACTTGCATAATTCCAGCTCGGAGATGATCTTGTGCTCAAAATGGGTAGCATAACTGTGCATCCTGGTGATGACGTCATCAAAATGACTCAGTGGCGCTTGTAGTTTATCCTTTTGAAAAGATAATATGGAAGGGCATATCTTAATTTCCTTAGGCGGGAATTATTAAAGTCGGGCAAGATATGCAAAAGGAATTCCTTGTCTTGCTCTACACAGGTGATTTGAATTACGCAAAGAGGGTCTAGGGGTAGTCAGATTCAATTGAGCATTCTTCGTCGATTGCAACAATTTGGTTGATGCTCGGGCGCCAATAGTACCGCTTGAGCATTTTAACATAAAACAGATTTATTCCTGATGGGGTATCAATAAGTTAAACGACGGGGCCACACTTCTCGACTATGTGGTGGGGGCTCTTCCAGTACCTGTAACAGTTTGTTGTTGTCCTTGGGGAGAAGGAGCAAAAGAAATTTTCCTGGGTTAATTTTCATTTCTTTGAACTTGCAATCAAAGTATGTCTTATAGATGGTGACCTATAAAAACTGCCGCCAAATTTCGATAGGCCTCATTACTTAATTTTCTGCAAGGATTGAATGAAACTTTGATGATAACTAGTTTATGGTTTATAAACTTTAAATCAAAATCCGAGAGTCTTTGGACTTTTATTCTTTATTCTAGAGTAGGTGTTTGAGATGACCTACATTTAGCTTTGTGCATTTCTTTAGGCGCAAAACAAAGTTATCCATGACGTTCTTACAAACAGTCCGACTAATGGCTTTGATTTCCTGCTGATGGCTCTCTTGAGTTTCATGATGGTCCTGGGTCTCCCTGCTTACACATTTAATTCAATTTATCCCCAGAGAAAAAAAATCTGTGGGGGCTAATATTTAGGCTGTTATGCGCTCACTCAAAATTAGTCTTGACACTGATCACCCGGCCAACTAAGTTCTCTTTCGGCAAATCTCGGGACAGGTTTGAAGTGTAAGAACTTGCTCCATCTTGCTGGAACAAGAACTTCCCCATAAGCGACGGGAACAGGGTCTGCAGTGACATCTTTAATGTTTTGAGGACCTCAACATGCCCCACCTTGGTGACTCACACTGTTATGCAAGATTACTCCAAGGAGAATGGTTCGATGATGTATCTGGCTGAGATTGCAGTCCAAACCTTGAGGTTAGGTGGGTGCAGGGACTTGGTGACTACCTCATTTGGTCTGGCAGTCTCCCAGAACACATTTTTCTTTGAATTTACCTTTCTTTCAAGATAGAATTGAACTTCATCTGAGGTCCAAAGGAGGTTAAGGGAAGTTGGGGTCTCCTGAATCTTCTCTAGAATCTTGACTGCTATGGTCTTACTCTGCTCCTTGTCTGAGGCTTTAAGGGTCTGCTTCGTCTGTCTTCTGTATGGGTAGGCCTTTACATGCATTACTAGCATAATCCTGCAAGTCCGACGGGTACACCTATGGATTAACTTCGCTCTCGCACAGAGCGTTTTGGACTCTGCGGAACTGACTCTCTCACGCTCACGACCAGTCAGCTCTACGCTTCCTGGTACGTGTTGAATGGCTTGGACAGTTTGAGATTCTCCGCTGTCCCATAGTTCTCGCAGTAGTCCACCCAGTCCTTGATTCTGCTCTTCAGTGGGGGGCTTTTGCACATTCGAACTAAGGCACGAAAGTGTCCCACACTTTTCTGGACTAGCCTGTCTAGGAGCAATGTTTGACGCAGGATATTATATAATTGATCTTCAAAGAGATCTAGTGGTGTTCAGAGGCGTAGTTCCTGTCATGTCTTGTAAAGTAAGGGTAATTAGTTTAAGAATCAAGGATATATCATAAAAAGTGTGTGCTGGCCCCGTTTGTTTGGCTCACCTTTGTCAAAATTGATTCCGACGTTCTGAGACGCAATTTCGGCGCACTTTTCCACCCTCCTTCTTAAATCCAGTAAATACGAGAAATAAGTCTGGGTGTTTTAATCCATTACTGATTCGAATAAAGTTCCTTTAAGACACTCAGAGGGCCTCTGATGTTGCTAACATATAAAAGTTCAAAGTAGGCGAATCCTAATGCACGATAGGGAATTTCACGGTAGGCAAAGGAAGATTACTAAAAGAAGGTGGTACCATTCAGTAGTCTGATCTGCACACAACTTACTGGGGCGCTTGATCATCAATAATTTACCGAGGTACTCCAATAATTCAGAGGTATATTGACGACCATTATCCGAGAAGATTTCTTTGGTTAGGCCCAGACTAGAAAATAAATATGGAAATAAGGGCTTCGGTGGAGGAGATGCTGTGGATTTTCTTGAGGGGCACATCCTCATGAAATCGGTTAGCAAATACAACCATGTTAAAAGGTAACTATGGCCTTCGCTCGACAGGCGGTTATTAAGTCCCACCCGGTCAATTGCTACTTAGGAGAAGGATACAGCGATATGCGGTCCATTATTCAAAGGCGCAGGTTTGACTCGTCTTTTTATTTCCGCATTTGCGCAAATATCGCACGAACGACTAGATCTTAGAATTTCATCAGTTGCGCAAGGCTAATAGATCTTTTTGAAGATCCTTTAAGCAGTCTTCGCGTGGCTGAAGTGCCGAGCAAATAGGCTATCAAGAGCCGTTTTTAGGATTGAAGGGACGTGGGAGCATGGTACATATAGTGTTGGGGACTCGATGTCGTTTACCAAGGAGCACACAAGATATAGGAGGTAATCCTTAATGAGGAGGAAAATCACCTTATTCCCTCTGTTGGGTTCATGCGTTTTGTTCTAGGCTTTTGAAAACGAATGGAAGAAGAAAGTCACATTCCATCTGGCTTTTGGCAAATTCTTAGTTCGTCGCACTTTGGAATTCGGTGGCACACTGAGGTTGACCTAGTGTTAGGGCCTGCAGTTCTTCTTCGCGTGGGAACGGGTAGTAACAGCTTGAGTCACAGGGACGTAAGAAACCCGGGAGCTCTGAAATTTGGGAATTTATTGCCGCGCCCTAAGTAATCATGCACTAGGTCAAACTTATCGTATGTCAGAGCCACAGGGGTAGGTGGAGTAGTTAATTGAATACAGCAACGCATGTGTACCCTGTATCACGGACGAGGGTGGAGATCCGGCACTCATTCACTGCTACAGTTTCAAATTGGAGGGTCCCAGGGTTGACTTTTATCGAACAAAATGTTTATCAAGTGGACAGCAGTATTCGGCGGGTTTAAAGAAAAGAAGGTTTCATTTCTTGACGGTAGATGCGTAGAATTATCACTGACCTCGTGTAGCTGGAGAGAAAGAGGAGTGCTTCTAAACTGCGAGCTTTGTGAGTAATTGCTTCTGACGTAAACCTTAACTCTACAGGAAAGCATGCGATGATCCTCCCGGGGAACGACGAATCAGAGGGGTTGTGGCCTGACGAGAAGAGAGGTTTGAGTTTGGCGTGCCCAGTCACCTTAATAAACTTATTCCCATTATTAGGAACAAATTTGCTCTTGCTTGTTTTGGATTTAGGAGATGGGGGTTCTGATTTCTTCCCTTCTTTCTGATAGCAGTTGTAGCTAGCGGCGTAGACATGCGCCTCTGCAAAGCTTTCCTTAAGAGGAAGGCACTTCCGGTCCTTCGCGAAGGATCTGATTTCTGAAGGGATTGATGCAAATGATTGGTCCTTGAGAACGAAATAGACCAGAGGCTCGTATTCAAGTGGCACATTGGTCACTACTCACTACGCTCTAGGGAGTAGCTGAACTGTTGGAAGGTTTTGTTTAGTTGAAGGCATTAGTGGTTAAATTTAGCTCAGTAGAAGTCCGGGCTCATGTTATAAGCGACGAGGAACTCGGCTTTTAACGATGCGTAATTAATTGTTGCCTATAAGGGGAGGAAAATAAAAATGGCCCTGCATTGAGAGCTCAGCAAGCGCAATAATTATGCTACGATATCCGTCTCGATGTACCACTAGTTCACCTCGAAGATCTTTTCATTTTCTCCTTCTCTCCAATCACTCCTCGAAGGAATCCAGAAAATTCTATTTTTTCCTCAAGAAATGTTTTTATATACTCTGCGAACAAACCATCCCTCTTTTCAAATTCCAAAGCTCGTAAATTTTCTTGATCTTATACTTCTTTTCCATAGCAAGTTTTAGTTCTGGAGTGGTGTACACTCCGCTAATCATACGTTGCTTTTCAGAGTGATGACACTCCCGTGAGGTTTGCTGAGAGCATGTAATACATAGTGTGAAAGTAGGTTTAACATCTATGGATAGAGGAAGAACTGGAATATACAGATCATTAGGAGAGAGAGCATCAACTTTCAGGATACTGAAATATCTTTTATTTATACCATTGGTAAATTCTTAAATAGACGGAATTTCTTGCACAGATACGTAAGGCCGAGGTGATCTGACGAGGTATGGATTGTTGTCCATGCAGTACGGATGAACGGTAGCAAAAATCTACATATTGTATTTTCACACCTCCGGTTGGTTGGTAGTATAATATAAATGGGTTATATCTGCAGCCAAAAAGTGCACTTCCTATTTTCAATACGCCATTCACAAAATCAGCGGAAATTCTATTATCTACCTCACATCCTCCTGGCATGGTTTGCATCATGGCTTCAAATTCACACTGCCAGAGAATGATTATTTGATATTTAATACCGAGAATTCGATCACTCTCTATTGTGGGTAGTAACGGTCCACCAATGGAAACATTTTGTTTGAGATTAGAGTTCTCTTTCTGACACCCATGCCAATGACAATCATGGAAGAGAAACGGTTCCTTCACCTGACGGTTGAAACCCGTCAGGAAAAAATAATCTCCCGCCAGCAGAAAGACTTTGCTCAATACCGTTTTTTTTTGCAAAATTCGGATTATTATAAACAAATTCTTCAAACATAAGCCATCGTATAGCCTTATAAGAAAAAGCTTTTGATTTATTCCTATTGATAATTGCAATTAAATTTTCTGGTAAGAACACATCTTTATACACCGTTTAACATAAGGATGCTATTGTGATGCAAGACTGCATAGGATCAATGTTAAATCTCTTGATAAATGAACACTTAAACTTCTCAAAACGCAGGTAGAGCATAGAAACATCTTGAATGCAATACTTAATACACTCTGTACGAATATTAAATTATCCATCCTAGAAATTCGGGTAAAAATTACTGTCAAAATGTAATTTTTTTTCATTGCTCAATTTCTCCTAGTTAAAATACCTTCTTTCTGGAACCGGATTAATATAATTCAACGTTTCCTCTAAAAGAAAATCGTAAGAAAATAACCTTTTTCCACTTCGGGGATACTCTTTGTTTTTGGCAGTATTTTCAACGATGATGACATCAATAGTATGTAGTGTATCTTTAAAAATTATGTCCTGAACGAGCTCGATTTTTGGTCCCGGCTTCATTGGATTTGAAGTAAAGTGATTAGGATTAAAATATTGAAGCAGCTCGCCATAGATGAATTGGACATCGACTTTGGCATTGTTATGTGGCATCACATATGGTGTCACATTTTCTCTCGATTTTCTTATTCGTATTAATTCTACTATATAGGGTTGACAAGAGAAGTTTTCACCATCTCTTACAAAAATCTTTCTTCGTGGTGCAGAGTTCTTAGATTTATCCTAAGTTTCATTCTCATTATCAAAACAGAGATTACAGATAATCTGCATAACTAATATGTATGGATAAATTATCACTGATTCAACTTTTTTATAGGTTTCTATGTCATTGTAAACTCCATTCCATTTCTTGGCCAACGATTTCTTCGACCTTTTCATCCAACACGTATGCTCTGCTCCATCCTCTTTATAGTATATTTGAAATTTTGAACAGAACATCCTTTCACACTCGTGTCGTCTCATCTAGTTTGCACTTTATATGATTATACGATTATATTTACCGCAACTTCAAACTTTCGCAAAGTATGTAGCATTTTGTGCGTGATAAAAGACGACTGGTTGTAGAATCTCCGATTACATTCATTACATAAAATATCTCGATTGCTTTCTCCATCACAATGACCAAGACACTGAATGCACACAGCTTCATATTCTCTTGAATGTGCTGTAACGTTCTCATGTAACGTGTAGCAAAAAAACACATACGATGATTAAAAGTAAGTATCTTGTTTTATATATGTATCACTAACACTTGGAATTGGATAGTAGGTCTCATCCTCAAGACCAATAAATATTAGTCGGGCTGATTTTTCAGGATATGTTGGTCGATGAAGTAATCTGAACTTGCGTTCAGCCCCTGTAGCCGTAAATACGAAGATCCTGTATTTAAGCTCGCGTTCTATTACGAAGAATTAATCTCTAGTGACAGCCTCTTCGTACACGCGATTGCATTTTTTGCCAACTACTGAGCCTCTTTTGTTACTGTCGGAAGCCAAAGGTTTTTTGAAAGAATATTCTCCTTCATTTTTTTCGCGAGGACTGCGAAAAAAAGGTGCATCCTGTAGATTTTCTATGTCCCCTATATATTCTATATCGATGAAATGGAACATTCGATGGAATTATAACATGGCCTGCAGGAATCCTATTAATAGGAACTACGAGATCGAAAGTTCTAAACTCGATTGTGTCCACAGACTGAGATACAGTCTAGAATCGTCCCATGATATAATCGAATAGTGTCGATTTACGAATTTTAACGAATGGAATGTTTAAATAGATCGTATCATCGCGTGCCTCGACAATTTCCAAACTTATATTCACACGATAATCACCCTCCTGAAACCATTGCAGATTTAATAAAACCCGTGAAAGCTCATTCATTAATCGACCGAGACCAGCTTCTTCTGGTTTCTGCACAATTATACAGTAGAAAATGAGGAAAAGGTTTCCATGTCTGTTTTCTCTTAAGGGTATAATTTTTACATGAGAATGATCTTCTTCCTCGACAAAAGAAAGGTGTTGTTACATGATATATCTTGTAGGTCTGAACGTACACCTTCTAGTGCATATACTACACCTCCATCGTCCGAGATCAGTATAATTACACCGTAGGTATTGTTCTGATGAAAAACTTTATCATCCGCATCATCTCCATCTTCTTCTTCATTAGACACACTAGTTGGAGCAGAATAGGGTATGGGTAAAATTTCCCCGCTGACACCTTAGGTCGATGAGGGGTTGGGTAACATCATGTCTGATGAACTAAAAATAAGAGAAAAAAGATTTTGTATATAGTAATATAAAGGAAGTTGGTTAATTCATTATACAAAAAGAAAGCATGAGTAAAGGAAGTATGAAAAGATTTTGTATATAGTTATCTGAAAGAAGATGCATTATTACTCTACTTCTCTTCATCATCAACAGAAAAAATTAAGGAGCTAGTTGAATTATTAAGCAATTTAACCACTGAAAGATCGCAACTAGACAGAGAAATCAAGGGATTTTTAAAGGTAAAGGGGCAAACCTACACAAGGCAATTCCTGAATATTCAAATCGTGTCAAAGAAACTCTAACATATCGAAGTTTGTATCAGTGGCGGTCCAGATCTCAAATACTCACAAGTAAGAAGCTATGTGACGATTCAATGTAAAGCAGATTATACAACAAGAATATAAAATTAATATATTCAGCCTTTTGAAGGTTACTAGAACAAAATCCGGTTATGTTAGTGTAATATTTGAAAATACCTACTGAGGAACTCGATATAACGATAAATTATTCCTCAGTGAGGATGGGTTTTGGCTCGTGTTCGGGGCAATACACTGGTTAAATCAGGAAAGTTATTCCTATATAGATCGAGTGGTGAAGGACTACGGTGTAAAACAACTAAAGTATCTAGTGAGTGCAAATACAAACAATCTATTTCCAAGTATAAATTTCAGGATTTACTGAAAAAGGGATGAAGAGTTTATTCCTACACGTTTTTAAAACCTAATGTACAATGAGTATTGTCGTAGAATTCCCCCCTTTTTGTTTTATTCTAAGAGTGCTAAGAGTGTTAATATATTGATATCTTAATATCTTAACAAATAGAGCCGTTGAAAACACGTAAGGATATAGAAAAACGCGCAATAATTCCCCAAATAAACTTATATTTTTAACTCTAACAAATGAATACACAAAATTTAAACATTAACCACAGCATTTCCTCTGAATATTATTATAAACAAAAATTCATTCAATTTTTTTGACCCGTCAAAATTGGTTAATTTTGCTACACACCTCAATAATAAAGATTTAGGCTTACGGACTCAACTGGAGTTTAAATCCCTCAGGAATGTTATTGTCTCACGACGCGTGCCGCCTGGCCAGATGTAGGTGGGCGGGATCACGATGTCCTTTTGGCGAGGGTAGCAGCTAGGGGGTCCACAGGGTTTTCCGGGGGGGGGGTTCTTCAAGGACGAGAATAATTACGGTGCTTTATGCAGCACCAAGGTAATCGTGGTCTCTCTGGCGAGAGGGAGTCGAACTTGGTTCTTAAACCAAGTTAACTTGGAGTCCGGTGTGACCACCGAGTAACGAGCTCGAGAAGGAGCTTTTCTCCTTTGTTACTTAATTCATCATGGGCAAGGACTAAACTTAAGGAGGGTCTTCTTCAAGGGCAGGGATCGATGAGACGAGGTTTCTCTGACGAGAATAAGTTACTTAAAGTTCGGTTTGGTAACCAGGAACTAGCTCGAGGATGAGCTTCTCCTTAGTTCCAGTCTTCCTCAAGGGCGAGTATAACAGAGGGGGGTTTCTCTGACGAGAATAAGTTAAACTTGGATTTTAAACCAAGTTAACTTGGAGTGCGGTGTGACCCCCGAGTAACGAGCTCAAGGGGGAGCTTTTCTCCTTTGTTACTTAATTCCTCATGGGCGTGCACAAAACTCGGGGAGGGGCTTCTTCAAAGGTGAGGATCGATGAAGGGGGGTTTCTCTTTCGAGAATAAGTTAAATTAAAGTTCGGTTTGGTAAACAGGAACTAGCTCGAGGATGAGCTTCTTCTTAGTTCCAGTCTTCTTTAAGGGCGAGTATAACAGAGGGGGTTTTCTCTGAAGAGAATAAGTTGAACTCGGTTACTCAACCAAGTTAACTCATGAGTTCGGTGTGGCCACCGAGCAACGGGCTCTACGGGTAGCCTTTTCCTTAATTCTTTAAGGACGAGGAATACCCCTGGTGTTTAAGATGCACAAAGATATGAGAAGTCTCTCTGACGAGAGTAAGTTAAACTTAACAAAGTTAACTTAACGTTTGGTTTGATAACCAGGGACTAGCTCAAGGATGAGCTGCTTCTTAGCCCCTTAAGATCTGTAACCCTGCCTCTCTTGCAGGCTACTTCTTGCTCTGGCGAGCCAAGTAATCTACCTGTCCATTCTCGGTAGCCCAATCTTAATTCGGGGACTTCGTCACCTGGAGACTGACGTATACTACCCAGATTTTTCTCAATGTTCCTCATTTATACCTTGTCACATCACTGGGGGAGTAATAAGGGGGTTAGGGGCTTGAGAACCGCCCCAGGAGGGTTCTTATGCCAAACGGTTTTTCCCACCAAGTCTTACATCGGCTCCTCGTTAGCCTTCGAGCTTGGGAGAAACACGTCTTCAATTTCTTATTTGACGTGAAATTGAATCTCACTCTCCTGGGGGAGATCTTACATTTTAACGTTTAGGTCTTTCATAGCGCCAAGTGGTGCGGTGCTACGGTTACGCGCTTGACCCTCCAGTGCCTGGGGCCGGATGTCCTTGCGGTCATCGCTTCGAAACTCCCCCACGAGAGAACGGGAGGGGGGAGTGACGATGGCCCTACAAGTATGAAGTAGGTAATTTTCTAAAACTTGAAGACGAGTTTCATCAAAGTTTTTGTGTGATTAAATGATTACAGAATCCGGTTGATGCTTTTTATCTTGCATTCAACGATGGACTCGATGACTGTCGAAAAATTCAGCCTACCATCACAAAAGATGATTATATAAAAAATGTGTCGGTTGTTAAGTTCCATTATTTTCTCAACAGGATAGGGAGCACTATCGAACTTTTTGAAGAATTTGCCCTCAGGGATCTTTAGGACTACATCACCATTACGTATAAAATTTTTTTGGAAAAATATCTATCTATCAATTAGTCTCTCCATGGAAGTCCAGAGGATGGAGTGTCACCTGCCTAGGTCATCAAGACCTAACATCAATTTATATCTATATAAAAACAGTTGAAGGGGAAAATTTCCATTCTTTCTCGGTCATTTGGTGATAAAACTACACATTAGGAGAAAAAATTAAAATAATTAAAAATTATAAATGTTTCACGCCTGATTAAAGGATTAAGAGCTCAGAGAGGAAATGGTCTTGGATCTCTATTTTCTTCCCTATTCTGACTTGCAACGCCCTATCTAAAGAGTAGGGCTCACTATCTAGCAAAGTTAGGCCATTTCCGCCGGTTTCGATACCGTTCAGGATATTATGCCTGAAAAGACCGCAAAGCAAGATTTGATATATCAGCTTAGAAGGGCGGGAAATGCTATTACAAAAGATACTAAACAATATATTAGAAGAAAGTTAAAACCTCAGAGTGTTAATGAAAGGGAAGTCTTAAAAAATCGGTGTAATAAATAAGCGTAAATGGATGAATAATAAGTTGATGACGAGGAAAAAAGTTGAATATAGATCATAAAGAGGGAGGGAATAATTTTTTCTCATATTATAAGCAAGCACACGTTTCAAAGATGTTCTCATCATTGGATTTAAATCATAAACGTATACAAATGAATGCTCTTCTTCCATCCAGCTATATCTGTCGAAGACATAACTCGATTTGTTCACCGTTCCACCGCTCCAAACTTCCATCGTTGAGAGAAATTATCTGTCTTACTCGCCACTTAGCAATATCTCTTGGGATCTAACCCCAGTTAAATATTATGTATCTAGTAGCGGAGAGTATAAAATAGATCTGAGTGAGGTTTATCATTATATTGAAGAAAGAATTATAAAGGCAGATAGAAACGAACTTAAAGATGGTGAGAATATATTCCGGAAATAATATTCTCACACTTTTTCACCAATGTTGACATTTATTTATATGAAATATCTGTAAATTCCATTGAAAATAATTACCTTTATCGTGCATATTTAGAGACACTGTTGAATCCTTCTAAAGAACAAAATCTACATTTCTTTCCATTGCAGGGAATTACGCTAGTAAAGAACGTATAGAAAAGAAATATAGCAGATCGAGGAAAATATATTTGATGTATATGAAAAACTACACCCCTATTTCTTTTCGCAACATAAGCCGTTGAATAATGGAGTCTTACTAAAGATAAAGTTATCCACAACACCACATTCATTTAAACTATTTAGAAACCAGACCGATTTTGACGCTAAAGTAGAATTATTAGAGAGTTTCCTTTACCTAAGAAAGGTCCGCCTTTCAGCATCAACTTATAAGGAGATGGAAAATAGGTTGCTTACATCAAACAGTAAGTACCCTATCACACAAGTTGTATGCGAAATTTTAAATTTGTGAAGGGAATATCAATGAATAGTGTAAATAATATATTCATGGGAAGAATACCTACGAGGATGAAAACTGACATGTTTAAAACATTCTGGAGTTTCCTCTACCTATGATGCATCACCTTTTAAATTTAAACCTAATAATGTGAATCTATATAAACGAGAATGAAGTTGAAAGACCATTTGAAATAGACTATTCGGACGATGTAGATCGGGTTGCTTCAAGGGCTTTTTACTCGTTATATAAAGAAATAGGGTGTATTAGAAGTGGACAGAGTATTGGACTTACGTATGAACAGTTTCTAAAAAGTAAAAATATTTATTATATTGACCTAAATCAGGATAAGAGTAGTACTTGTCTTGGTGAAGGCTCCAATCCGCTACAACAGGGTACATTATTAATATAGTTACAGTTTAGATCTCCATTAATAGACCCGGTTAACCTTGTTATATATAACAGAGTTTCCATCTGTTATTGAGATATTTAAGTCTAGAACGGAACTAGTTTATTATTAATAAAATGAATGCAATAGAAATGGAAGAACTATTATTTCGAAATGAAACTACAAAGCGAGTTTTTCGTGGCTGCTTTGCGAGAGAAACTCAATTATGTTAACCTTTAAAACTGCCAGCAGCATATATAATTAACTGGACCTGGTTTGCATTGGATCGCTTTGTTTATAACAAAAAGTTTGTATTTTTTAGAAAACCTATGTCTAGGGTACCAGAATGTTGTTTTATTCGTAATAATTTAGCAAAAATGAATAAAATTATTATCGTCAATCCATTCAAACTCATCTGGCTTGTTTTGTGTCTACTTCATTCAGCAGATACAAATGGTAAATCATATTGATCTTTTTTTGAGCAGTTTGATTTATATAATTATCAAAGAAACGAAGAAGTCTCTGTAAATAATACTTTTTAATCGAATGTAAAGAAAAAAGATTGATACTGTACACTCAATAAAATTACTTGTTGGAACTTATGTAATTGTGTATCCTATCAACTGAATTGTATTTATTATGTACCCTTATATAATATGGTTAGCATCATTAAATGTTTTACGATTCATTAATCTGTGGATAATGTATGCATATTTGAATTACAATGTGAAATAAAACATTATAAAAACCTTGACACTTTTAAACAAGTTACAAAAGGAAAATGACTTACTTTCTGAACAAAGTTGTCAACTGTGAAAGCGTAGAATGTTAGAGAAAGTCTGATATCTCGCCACATAAACTCCATTGATCTTCTGTTAATGACTCAATATTCTTAGGATTACTTAAAAGTTCCTAGTCAAAGAGGAAATGTCTTTTTCCAGCTAAAGCTGTGAAATACAATATTCTGGGAGGTTTTATCGAATTGGTTTTTATATCTCTACAGATGTGGTTTTAGGACTCAAAGAAATAACAAGGGAAGAGAAGGGTCCATTAAAGAGAGAAGCGATCTTTGCAGATATATTAAATACGGTCTAGATATTCATAATCTTAATATTACAGTCATGATTTGCTCCAATGTAAGCGTGCGCGCATCTATATATATGTGTGTGTGTGTTTGTGTGTGTGTGTAGACTCTAATTCCTTCAAAAAAGGATGCGATCTGTGTCTGCTATTGCCGATGATATATATGATAAAACTGTCTAAACATTAGTATATATTTAGATTAATACTCTGATAGCTAGCATTCGCATCATTAAACATACTAATTATTTTCAAAATGAAACGAGAAATCACCTGCATGTGAGCAAGGCTGGTAGTGACCAATACTAGAGGTAGGGTGGGGCGGCGCCCCTTTACTTCTAACCTAATCCAATGTATGTGTGTGTGTAGACTCTAATTCATTAGAAATCTCCAGAGTGTAGGTGTGTGTAGACACTCATTCCTTCGTAAAAAGGCCACTGGCCAAAATATTAGGGGGGGGACTGGGGGGGGGACACTCGGTATTCACTATAATTGGGGGGAGGATCAAAGAGAATCGGCCTCCACATTAAGGCGTGATGGAATGATATGCGTACATCGAGATGGTGAACTGCCAAGGAGAAAAATTCAAACTGGAGGCTTGCCTTCCACGGGAAAGGTGTATCTTTCTTCATACTCAGTGTCCACCTCGGACATTCCACTAGCCTTTATGGAAGGGTGCCCCTACATCTAGTTCGCAGACCACCACGTCACGCAAATTGTGATTTGTCCATACAGAAACAGCGATACGCAGACAAGACCTAGAGCAGAGGAAAGAAAAGGGATCAAAGGATACGAATAAAATGAATAATAAGTACAAACAAAAAATAAGTTTAAACTTTTACCCATCTACAGGAGAAAAATTGGAGACATGCATATATGTCGAAGGAGAAAGATACTGATACATGCATCAAACTATAGTACTAGGAATAAAAATAGCCGAGACAGGATATAGCAAGCACGCAATACAACGAGTAAACAAAGGAAGAAGAAAACGGAGACGCCTATACAGGCTCAAATCCTTTAACCGGAGAAAGAAGAAGAAAATTTACCAAGCTATTATCCAGTCAGCAATGGTATATGCAGTGATTTATATCTACACCATCTAAAAAAGGAGAATTCTTCAACTGCAGACTGAACAAGCTTTTAGAGGAATGAGCTTCATAATAATACGATTGAGAAAGCACAACTGAAAAAAGGACAGAAAATCACGAATTTGATAACTAAAATAGAAGAAGGGGAGCAGAAAGCCACTTTCATACATATATGTACAACCCCTGATGACCAAGGAGAGAAAGGAATTTTTTCACGATAATTTGAAAAATTATGAGAAACTAAGTATCAAAATTGTTACCATTATAGCAGATCCATTAAACTTGAAATGAAAAAAACAAAAAAGGGGTTATGAGAAAGCTTTAATAGTAATAGAAAGAAAAACAACAACGGTGTTGCCAAAATCGAGTGGGGAACGGGAGAAGGCTAAGCAGCTGCTTAAGGCCCACCATCGACTAGTGGGCTATTTAATCGAAGATCCTTGGCCTTGTATTTCACACGACAGCCTTCAACACTACCTTTCACATTGGAGCGTGCACCCTAACTGAGGAGGCATTGGGGCGGGAGCTGGTGTGGATTCGCTACGGTAAGCACATCCTTAAACTCCTCCTTTCAGCCGCCTTTGGCCCAACTGCAGGAGAGGAGACTGGACTGTTTAAGCGCTTCTATGAGTGGCGCAAAGTGAACCGGGCTGCCTTTGCTCACATGCCGAACTAGGTGTTCGAGCAGCGCGGGCTCCAGAACCTGCGGATAGTGACTGTCGACTACCTGGAACGTTCCCTGCAGGATCAGCAGCTGAAAGCATGCTATATGGAGTTGCTGCTCCTCAGTTACATCGACGTTTGCTCCCCTTCGAAGATACACCGTTACAGTCGATTAGTTCACCACCCATCGGTTTGCCACCATCTTTGACCTTCTGATGGAGGATGGAAAGAAGAATAAGCGAAAAGAGCTTCTCCTGCAAGACTCCAGCCGTTAGACGGAGAAGGAAACCTTTATCTAGCATCGGTCACGGGCTGCGAAGTTGCGCGTCGTCAATGAGCTGCAGAGCGGGTCATTGCTCTGATTGTGCAATAAATCTCCACCCTCACAAAGCAGGAAGTGCGAAAGGAGCTTTGCCTACAGCTGATGAAAGAGTACCGGCAGTGACCGCCTGGAAAACAGACGAAGGCTGCGCTCTCGTACAAAAAGTGCATGTCAACTTTTTCTTTTTTTCTTGTGTTCCTGAAATCAGACTAAGTGTACATTTCATTTGTTTCAATTTTTATTAATACGTTAGTATACTCTTTCGGTTCTTATTCAGCCTGAGGTGAACGTCAGGAGAGGGGCCACTAGTGAACTACTTGAAGGGCTGGACGTGGACACTAAATAAACAACTATCGTTGTGAAGTTTGTGGATCCGTTGTTAACTAAGAATCCAGATTCTTCCAAAGTTCCTGTTTGGGGGACCAATCTAATATATATAAATACAGATTAGGCTGGCCCATAAGAAAAAAAGAAAAAAAATGCTTGGTCTCACCCGTGGATATAGTGAGGCTTGATGAAAAAATGCGCTGTACAAATTTGGAGTAAAATATAATAATATTTAGTAGTACCACAACGAATGTTACTTCTCACATATTAATAATATGTGCAAAATACGAAAAATAGTTCAATATTAGTGATTTTTTGTCTTTTTCAGAGTAAGTATTACCTAAATATAATTTAATAGTTTTATTATGTTCACAACTATATTAACTACATTCTAAGATTCATTTCATTCGATAACCTGTGGTGTTATAGGGTAGGTACCGAGGAAAAATAAGCCTAACGTGTTGTCTTGTACGCGCTCTGGTGACGCATTTTATTGTCTCAGCAGCACATCCCTTATCAGTTTGCAATTTCCAATGCCTTACTTGTGTGGTCTATGTACCAGTGAAGAGTAAGCATTGATTCAGTGTCTATTTGTCTTTAACAAAGTCTTACTGGAATATAATTAACATACTTGGTTCAATTAGAACAAGAAAGAAAACAGAACTATGGCTTATTATGGAAACAATTAAGACAATTCAAACCACAATACTTCTATCAAAAAGGGACATATTATGGAGGCTTTTCTCCTTAACACGATGCAAAAATAATGTAAATGAGGCCTGTAACATTGTATATTCAGAAATATATGCAATATGGGACAGAGCAAAATTACCAACCAGAGACAAACAGCATGTGGTTATCAAGATTCAGAAAAATATGAGCAGTTTATAATCCTCCAAAAAACAAAATCAAGGCAATATGAAACTCAAATCTCAAAGGAAACTTCATTCCAATATTCTTCAAATGATTTTATTGATATAACTCATGCTATTAACGCAATATAAATCATAAACAAGGAAGAAGATCTTTCATTTCGACAGGCTCAGTGAGAGAAAGCTAGACGAGTCTAGATAGGTAGTGTTGACAAGAAAGCAGTAAAGAATTAAGAGAAAGAATGCAAAAATAGTGAAACAGAATCGCAGCGAATTGGACAACAATTGCGTAAAAAGTATATTCTAGTGTTTTTCAGTTAACAAGTAGCTCAAGCAGTCTAAAGAACCAGAGGGGATGAAGCAGAGCCCGGTCCGTCTTATCTTCCAAAAAAGGGAATATTTAAAGGCGAGAAAATTATTTCACCTGACCAAGTGTCTACAATAGACAGAACAAAAAATAGGCGATCGTTATGCAATGATGATGATGATAGAAGTACACTGCAAAAAAACAAAAAGAACTGCGTAAAGAATAGCAGATAGTTTGAAGCAAATATTTACTGCATATGCATCTCTCACAGTCCATTGGGATTGCAAATTAATGTCTGAAATCTTTTAGCACTACAAATATAGATACACTTTCTCTGTTAGTGTCTGGTGGTGGTAACTCTAAGCTTGTGGGAATACTGAAACTAAGGTCAGGTACAGGTGCTGAAACAGCAAAAACAGCTGTCGAATGTTTTTAAGATTAGAATATTGAGAACAGTGTTAAGGCTATGTGTTTTGAAATCTACTGCTAGTGGTTTCCAAACTAAATAGAGGTCTTCTTGCTTTTCCTTTCAGGCATTATGTTCATGAAATAATTGTATCTTATGGAATTCAAAAGTGTTTCATGCCGACCAGAAATATCAATTATTCAAGTGTTTCCTTGATTATTGGAAGACTATCAATACTTCATTGCAGGAATCACACAATATATATGTTTCTTGGAAAGAAGCTGTGCTTATTTTATGCCAAGAACAGTTGAAATGTCATCAGCCTCGAGCAGATTACAAATAACTTTGGCAACTCTCAATTGCATATTTAGGGCGTGATACAAAGCTTTTTTTAAAGAACCTGGAGCAGTGCATCAAGCACGTTTAGTGGCAAAGGTTAGTTATTCAAATAAAATTTTAGTCTTCAAGTCACCATTTAAAATGACCAAGAAAGAGCATAGATCATTCGAGCGAGGTGCACAGTTTGTTGTACAGTACTACGTTCCAAACTGCTCTACATCTTCGAATGCATCCACCGCTCTATGAAAGGACTTAGAGTACTTGCAAAGTTTACAATTATGTAAAGATAAGGAACTTGCTTCTGGAGTCAGCAAAGCACTTGGTCGTCACCTTTGGGATCTAAGCAAAAAGCTTGAATCTTATGTCTTCATTATTGAAGGTGTCACTCTGGATTTAAAGAGAAGCCTGGCTCCCATCAAGAAGCGAAACGATATAGACTGGGAGGAAAAAAGGATATCTCAGGCAAAACACTTACTGAGTTGGAAATTGAATCAAGTGGACTTTTCTTCAGAATTTTTGTTCAATTCCTTTTTTTTTAGATGAAGTCTTTTCAGAATAGAATGAAACAGTAAAACAATATAATCATACTATGAATGTTATCAATGAGAATACAGAGAGAGCTGTATACTTGATTGAGAGGTATAATAATCAGTTTCAGTACCTTCCCTGGTGGTCAAATGTCACAGAGAAAATTTTCCAAAACAACAAAATATGCATTGAACAAATGAAGGGCAATTAGCAAAACAAATGAGTTAATTGCAAAACTCTGTGTAATAGGCCTCTCAAGGGCTACCATATTAAAAAAACGCGTTATTGTCTATTTCAGTTACCTCATGGGTGGTGTGATAAAGCCGTAAAACGTCAAACTTTTAAGCTTTGTGGCACTTCTAGTTGCATGGGTCAGACTAAAGAGTCTTGAAGTATGAAAATCACCTCTCTATATCTGGGTCATTCTAATATATATATATATATACAGTAGTGGGCAAATTAGTTTAGACAGTACCAGATCTTTGGACTATTTCATAATATCTCTCAAATTTGGCAAAACAATTTAAGTTTTTTGTTTTGTGTGCAGATTAGTGTACTGATAACATCTGGTAACTATTTTGTTGCGCCCTAGCTACAATAACCCGACAGTGCTATACAAGAGCTTGTCGTGGATAATTATTGCTGGGAGCGTGCTCCTTGGTGTACGTGGTCCTGGCGGAATATTCACCTTCCAATCATTATTAAACTAAATTTTATTATCAATATCACACCCAAGAAGCGTGCAAGTATTATAGCTCAGACAAATATCTGAAGAAATGAATGTAGCAAAGACAACTGTTTGCGATATTGTGAAAAGAGCTACAGACACAGGTGAACATTCAATACTGCGACAAGGTAAGTTTGGTAGAAAACGTTAAAACAACACTTACTTGCTGACAAGGCTCTCATCAGACATAGTGTGAAGGATCCCAAGAAAACCAATAAAAACTTCCAGAGAGATTTGTCTTTAGCTGGTGTAAATGTTTCTTCTTAAACTGTCCGGCGAAGGCTTATTGAAGTTGTCAGATTTGTTACAAACCATGACGTAAACATCTATTGACTTCTGCTATGTAGACAACCATCATCGGTGGGCACAAAAATATGATGGATGGAATGCAGCTGGCTAGAAGAAAGTTCTTCTTAGACAAATCGCATTTTGTAATACATGGGCATTAGCCAGTGGCAGTAAGACGAAGCAAAGATGAATCACTTCAGCCAGGACACATTCAACAGGATCGAAATAACCCACTTAATAAGATGTATGGGGTTGTTTTTGCGCTAAAAGCCTAGGGCGGCTTGTTACTATTAAGTGAATGATGAAGAGCGTTAAATACAAAGCAATCTTGCACACTCACTTGCTTCCCGCGATGCAGAAAGACTTTCTTGATCGAGGCGGCATTTTCCAGCAGAATCTGTCTCCATGCCATGCTTACCAAAAAATGCGCACATTCTTCGAAAGAACAGGACTTACCGTTATAGATTGGCCTGGGAATTCTCCTGATCTAAGCCCCGTCGAGAATCCATAGGCTTTAATTAAACGTAGAACGGAGAAAACTGAATGTTTCATGATGTAGAAGATGATTTGTGGTGTTATCAATGCCTGTTACGATAACAAATGACTGGCAGAAAGGTATTGAAATTTGGTTCAATCTATGCCAGAGCGAGTGAAGCAGGTCTAAAAGCAAAGGGCAGTCATATTTTATATTAAATGTACCCTTTATTTCATTATTGATGTATTGATTATCAAATAATTGCACACTACTGTATATATATATATATATATATATATATATATATATATATATATATATAATAATATGTATAGGGGTTGGAGTGAATAATTTGAACACCTATTGAAATTAAATAAACATTTAGTTAATACGGACTTGTTCCTCCCCTTGCTTTCGGAACAGTGTCGATGCGTCTTGAAATTGATTGTAAAAGCTTCTTGACTTCATTGTAAGGAATCTTGAGCAAGTTTTCTTGCAACCCCTTACCAGCTAATTCAGCACGAAAGTAAAAGTTATTACTTCTAACTTTGCGCTTCAAGACGCACCACAAATGCTCAATAATATTAAGATCTGGAGATTGTGGGACCACTCCATGTGTTTTAGCTTATTCCTATGCTCTTCATACCAATTCTTAACCTCATGACTTGTGTGTATTGTGGTAGTGTCATCTTGTAAAATGCACTCACAATCAGGAAATAATGTCTAAACCAGGCAGGGTATGGAGTTGATCTTCCTAAATATTCAGATATTCGTTGCTGTTAGTCCTACCATGCAGGGCAACGATTGGACCAAGAGAATTCCAACATGTGGCTGCCTAAACCATCACTCACCTTCCTCATTAATTAACTGTAGGAAGAAAACAATCAGGATTAAAAGCTTTTGCGGGCTACCTCCAAACATAACTCGCCCTGCAGTGGTGAAAATAGAAAAAATGGACTCTTCGGACAATATTACTTGCTTCCATTGGTCTGTTGACCAACCCTTGTTATCTCTACACCAGTTCAGCCCTTTCTGCATGTTTTGATCAGAAAACAGTGGTTTCTTGATGTGACTCTTCCATGATATCCGACTTTATTGAGCTCACGACGAACAGCTTTGGTTGAAACTGGGCTAGCGAGTTGTTGATTCAACTCTGCAGTAACTTTAGCGGGAGTTGTCCGGAGATCTTTCATCACAATGCGTTTTAACACTCGTCGCTCTCTTTCAGCAAGCTTCGAAGTCCTGCTGGAGGTTTTGCCTGGCTTCTTGAATTCTGTCCTTGTCCTTGATATGGGATCTTTAAAAAAAACACATAGTTTAGCTATTCTGGTGACGGAAGCTCCTGCAATTCAAGTTCCACCAACTTGTACTTTTTCGAACTCAGTGAGGTCTCGTATCTTAGCATCTATACCTCGATCCGGAAAAAGAAATACAAATAATCATTATGGTTGATAAATAAAGCTATGTATCAACAATAAAATCAAAATACTCACAATTAATTTTGATGGATATTCGAAATATAATGCGTAATTGAAAAATTGGTGTTAAATTTCTGCTGTTCCAATTATTTTGGCTAACTCTCCAATATATAAATTCATATTCAACCATAACCTTACCATAAGTAGAGGTGTATTTCTGTTAAATTTCTTGAAAGGAAACCTTCCAGAAGTCGCGATTATTTAAATAACTCTAAAAAGAGACTCATAAATGACTGATTTCATCTAATTCGCACTCCCACAATGCCCTTCTGTTGGTCAAAAATTGCAAAATCACAGATTTTATACTTGCTTATTATAAATGACTAATTTTCTCCTCCCCTTTTCCTAAAGCTCTCTTTATCATATCTTTATTTATCTACTGCAAGTTGAGCTTAAGAGCACCTCCCCCTAAACGTTCTTATTATATTCACTCTCTCTAGCCTGAACCCGACGTTGGGGTCCTAGTGTGCACGTCTTAGTTGGGTGTTTAATGTACCGACATTGTTTCTAGGATTTTATAATGCACCCTTGTATCCCCAATATTTATTGTTTTCTCTCATCATAATACCCTCACTATTCCGCATTTTGAATTTATGTTCTTTAATTTTTCCCTTATAAAAAAATTACAAATAAAATACGTTAGAGTTTTTTATTAAATTACTAAATGTTTTCATCAATCTTAATTCATTTTACAAAATAATATAGCAAAAACGATGGAGAACATCGGCTTTATTGTGTTTTCTACAAGTAGGTTTTGCATAAATTGGTGAATTTAGGAAATTAGAAAAGGTATAGTAAAGCGATTTTTCTGCTTCAATGGCCAAAATATGAATAAAAAGTTCATTAATAAATATTAATAAATGCCAACATATATGTGTAGAGAACATGGCCCTAGCACTAATATTTCATCAAAGACGTGCCTCGTAGGAATAGTAAGAATTGTAACAAAAAATGGGGAGTTGAAAAGTTTTCGAAATTAATTTTTCCTCCGTGATTTTTCGATGGATGCAACATCAAAATCTCTTTTGATTGAAATTTTAGAGTTCTAAATTAATATTTTCACGTTCGTCAACGCAATTCAAATTTTCAAAAGAGAAGCAAAAATTTTGGAAAATTCTCTCTATTTGTATTCAAACTTCAAGTTGTAACATCAACATTTATGTCCTATACGTGGTATATTATTAACCGAAAAGTTATTAAAAATATATTTCCATAAACTTTACAATCAATACTTCTACCTCCATTTTATTGAATAAAAATAATCCATTAACTACTCGATAAGATTTTCTTCCATTTCTTCCTTTATTTTCCATGCAACCTGTTGATTTTTATCATCAATACTCTGTAATAGAAGAAATTAAACAATTAACAGTCGAATATTTAAAATATTTACTATTATTTAATATCCATTTATTCAATGCAGTTAGATATTTTTGTAGTATTATTAACTTTCATTAGGAAGTGCTTCTTGTTATTAAATGAGGGTATTTTTTTCCTGGACTCAATTCTACTTCTTATATAGCAGTCTCGTTTGTCTTCTACACAAACTGCTAGTGATGCTTCTGTGACCTGTTTGATGCATCTCGCAACCGCTTGTGTTTGACAAGGAAGCTTCAAAATATCCAATTTAGGTTGTTGACGGATAAATTCTTTAAGTTGATGATTAGAGAGCGTCCTCTTCAGCGGAGCTTCCGCACCAATGATCTGCTGCCAATTAATTAGGTGGGTGTAGTCGTCAGCTTCAAAGTTTATGTCTGGGATCGTAAAAGTCCGTATTGATTTCCTTTTATAATCTTTTCGTGGTTTCATAATTTTTCTCCATGCGTGTTCCCGGATATGATTTCTTTCATCTTGCAACATATGGAGAAGAATGTGTTTCGCGTGTGCAAAATAAGCATTCCTTTGAATCACTGTGGCAAATATATCTTTAATCGGTTTGTTTATCCCTTGCAGTGATTGTACTGTCTTGAAGTGGTTAGTGCTCGATCTTGCGAGAAGAGTTAGCATTTATTTCAAACCAGCATGGTGCATACACCTTCATGATGAATAATACAAGGGATTTCAGCGTGTCAGAATGGTCGGAAGTTGAAACATATAATCTAAGTATCCGACTTGATGTTGTAAGCCATCGTGCATGCGACATTTCTGCAGGAGTCTTACGAGCTATTTCAGCAGAAAATTTACCTTGTGAGATAGGTAGAAGAATATCAAACAGATACTTTTGATAGGTGCTCAAATTTCCTTGGTCAGTAGAGCGCAAGTTAGTTGCAATTGGCTTGAATTCAGCAACACAAGGAGTCTCACATTTATCCAGTTGTTTCTCTATAGGTCCGACAAATACACGAGGCTTCGTTGTTTTCCCATCCAAATTGTTGATTAGATGACACAATGGGAGCTCATTTGCATGGAGCTAGCAAATAAAACAATGCAATGGTCTATTAAGTTTTTCTTCTACCATTCTACTCACACCTTTTGTTCCTGTATTCACTGCCGTTCCATCTCATCTCACAGCAACGAGTTCATCAGTTGCGATGTTATTTGCTTCTAGATACGACAATAATGCGTCACATATAGCTTTTGCAGAACCTGTCTTCATTTTCAGGTGTCAAACGTATTCTGAACCAGGTTTTTCTATCATAGAGATGTGCTCTTCCATTATCTTGTTTATGTGATGAGTTCTCTCCATCCTCCCAACAACAAATGTTCTATCTTTTCTACCACCAAAATAAATAGAATATAATTACTTGTCCGATCTAATTTCTTGCTGTAATGTAGTACGTTCTTTGATACGATCTTTTCTAAATTTTGAACTGTCAACTACTACAGAAGTTTATTTGCCTTTAATTGACGATAAGTCCTCAAGGATTGAATTTGTTATTATAGCTGCAGCTCAAGCAGACACACCAGTGCGGTCACATGCCAACGCAAATTCTGACAATTTTATTCTTATAGAAAAATAGTTCCCAACCGATTTTGGCTTATGGCCCCCTTAGGAACCTTATTTTTTCCTGTGGACCATAATCATTAATTTCAATAGGTAATATGCAGTTTAACTTTATTTAAAGGATAAAAGATATTAAAACAGCTATTCGTATTCAGGTACAATTATATTTGTTACATATATAGGACTATAAACATAGAAAAATTCAAACAGTGGTTAACAAAAATGTAGTACTCTTTTAAAATAAATAATTAGTATTACAAAAAATAAAATCCTTTAGCAAAATGGAATAAATATATCATCAACTTTTTATTTATTCAATGCGATCCTTGTGCTTCATGCTTTATCAAAAGTTTTTCAATATCAGGGTCTATAGCACTGGTCTGCGTCAAAAATGTACCTTAGGTTTTCTATAGTGTTTCTTAATAAAATTGACCTCCTAAATCCGAATCTGTCACCTGTTTTTCTCTATAACCTCCAGTTTTTGCGATACAGGGGGTAATACTAATTTTATAGTTTATACATCTCCTATATTACATCAAATTTCAATAGTTTTTGCACTGCTCTATTCGCAGTAAATTTTGTGAACATTTTTAGTAATTATGCAAATAGGTTTATATTTTGCAGGTTAAAAATTGCTTAGCATTATAATAATAAAGATAATAATAATAATAGTGGTTGAGTTAAAAATGAACAAAAAATGTAAGAATAGCTCCGACAGATTTTGCTATGTTTGCGGCAAAGTGAATTTTCCTGAGCAGCAAAGTACAATCCCTCCTGTAATTAAATCTTTGTATCATGCATATTTTGGAGTAAGGCTAAGAGATCAAGATAAAAGTCTTGCACGACATATCTGCTGCAAGGGGATGCTACATAAGTTTAAGACGCTGGAGTAAGGGCGAACAGAAGTCCCTCTCTTTTGGTGTTCGCATGGTCTGGAGAGATAAACAAGGACCACACTACGGACTGCTATTTTTGCATGACAAATCTTAAAGATGAGCATTGTATCAAGAATTTAAGCTTTCTGTATTATACTGGCTCCTGAAAATGTCATTATTATGCAAAGACTTAGCATAAAATTAAAAACTAACATAGTTCACTTCAGCATGAACATATTCTTTACTAAACATTTATGTACTATCTGCAACTCCAAATCAATTCCCTTTATGTAATATGCAATTTTATTTTCCACAGGTATAAATAAGAAGAATAAACATAGTGTGGCATATCCAGATGTTCCTTCTGCCATCAAACCCCTGCCCCATGGCCCATGAATTCCTATACCGTCTCCCCCTGAACATATAGAGGTACATGAAAAGATTAATATGGAAGTTGACCAAGATTATGACACATCTGAGTCTTATCAGGTTTCCACACATGATATGGTCGCAAGACCATTCACTCAAGTTTAGTTTAATGACCTGACCAGGGATCTGGGGGTTTCAAAGGCAAATACACAACTTCTGGGCTCTCGACTTCGTGAAAGTAATCTTCTTCCTTAAGAAACAACATTTAGGGAAGTACAGAAATAGAGAACAAGAGTTTGAAGCTATTTTTTACAGCATTCTTCCAGCTCTTTAGTATAGTGTGCCAATATTAAAGGACTTGTTGAGGGCCTTGGAATTCCCTACAACCAATTAGAATGGAGACTGTTCATAGATTCCTCTAGTTGAAGTTTAAAAGCTGTGTTACTGAATATTGGTAACAAGATAGCTCCCGTTCCTATAGGCCATTCAATCCAACTTACTGAAAGTTATGAAAATATGAAAAAATTGCTGGATGCAATAAATTACTCTAGCTATAAGTGGAGGATATGTGGTGACTTAAAGGTAAGATCATTTTACACTTGGCATTTCTAAGCTTTTTGATATTGACATTTTCATTTTTAATTGTTAATACTTGTATACCCCTGTTGGTCAACATACATTTTACAAGAATGCAAATCTGGAAATCATGAGTCATTTTTGAGTTATATTTTTTGTTGAAGTGTGTCCCTATAGGTTAATGCATCCTATTGGGTTAATGGGGAACTTAACCTAATTGAGAAGGTATACAACACAACTCAATAAACTCAAAATAAGATGTACATATATCTAATTAGTTCCAATACGATGATTTAATGCATCGGCATACAGGATTTTTCAGTACATATTCATATTCTTATTGTTTTAAGAAATATTACTTTGAATTTTTTTTTAGAAATATTACACTGAATTTACATACCGTGCTAAATTTTTTTCAGGTAGTGTCTCTTACGCTTGGGACGCAAACAGGCTACACGAAGCATTCCTGTTTCCTATGTTTATAGGACAGTCGTGCAGATAGTATGCAATATGAGAAGAAGGTTTGGCCTCCACGAGAAGCATTTAGAATTAGATCAAACAATGTGATAGCTGAACCTTTAGTGCCTCCTCAAAAAACACTCCTCCCTCCACTGCATATAAAGCTTGGCATAATGAAAAATTATGTCAAAACCCTTAATAAAGTATGCCAAGCTTTTAAATTTCTTCTTCCAAAATTTCCACAAATCAGTGACGCTAAGCTCCATGGGGGAATTTTTGATGGACTTCAAATCAGGAACTTGATCACCAATTTGATGCCTCAATGAAGGACAGAGAAAAAGATGCCTAGAAAGCTTTCAAAGCTCTAGTTAACAATTCTCTAGGCAATAAAGAAGCCTAGAAGAATATGTTTTGCGTGTCAATCAGCTCTTAACAAGTCTCAAACATTTGGGAGCTCGAATGTCTATAAAGATACACTTTTTACAGTCCCATCTGGATTATTTTCCCAACAACTGCGGGAATTACAGTAAAGAACAGGGGCAAAGATTCCACCAGGACATAAAACAATGGAATCTTGGTACCAGTGTAAATGGAACGGAAACATGGTTGCTGACTACTGTTGGTGTTTGAAGCGTAAGGCACCAGATGACAGGCACAAACGAAAATCGTCAAGGGCGTCTGTTCTTCGAAATTATAATTATTTTCTTTATTATGTTGCATTCTTTTATTTTTGGTTTATTAAAAGAATTATAGTTTACATACATGTATTCCTGTTTATATGATATAACAGTAATAATGCATTATTAGATAGAGAAAGGTTTTTTTTTTTAAATTCCGAAAAAATGAGGTAATCTCAATGAAAATGGTGTATGCTGTACTGAGAAAATCTGACCTGATTGAACAAATATACATGCATTTTTGAGCTCAGGAGGTTGGATTCATTAAGAAACCACAAAAAAATCCAGGAGAACCTAAAAAAAATTTTCAAACGCAGGCCTGTGTAGTTGTTAGAGAAAGGCGAAGATCACCTTTTCTTACTATTTCTAAGCGGCTGCGAGCTTTTGATAGGAGGTGTGACACTTTACTGAAAACCAGAATCAACCAGATAAGAAGTAGGAAAAGCAATAAAATATAATTTTACTTCGTCCCAAAGCAAAGGGTATTTCATAGCAATTTCATGACTTGTCCATAAGTTCCTGACACTATGCCTAAATCTAGCCAGAGAAGTTTGTTCACTCTGTTTCTCAATGAGTCTTTCTTGTAATCTGATATCAACATTAGCTGCATTAATTCAAAATGGGTCTACCACCCAAACTGGAATGTCCAGTTGTAGAAGATTTCTGAACTTAACTTCCATATCACTATGCAATTTCCCCAAATGATCAATGTATACTAAAATATCATCTTCTTTTAGCTCACCCTCACCAGTGCGGAAGGTTGGAAACTGTGTCAACTCTTTTCGCCCCATATTTGTCTTGAACCGCTTAATTTTCCCCATAAATGCACAAATAAACTCTTTGCCAGTTAAAATATTTTCATTTTAACCTTCTAGCTGTTTGTTCAAGATATTTAGCTTTTCAAATATATCTATAAGGTGTCAGACTATATCACATTTGGCAGCAATAATTCTTGCTCCGAGCTGCTTACCATCCAGAAATAACACAACACTATACCAAAGTGCAATGAAGCGATTCAGACAACTGCCCTTAGAAAGCCCTCGCAACTATGTATGCAAAAGTAGGCCCTCAAACCCTTCTTCATTGGTAGCACAAAGTTGTAAAATTACTACAACTTTGCTGTATTAGGGTAAACAAATAAAAGCTACTTACATACTATAACGCGGAACCACTTGATAAACAGACTGTAAGGATTTAAAGTTCCACCTGAAGTTTTTTCATCAAGCCAAGAACGGTACCAGGCACATAACGATTAAGCGCAAAATGGAGTGTACCGCAGAATAAGCTTGTAAGATGCAAAATATTTGTTTATAGATTAGTGTAAATCCTATTATGCTAATAAAATATTTTAAAAAAGGGAAAATATATTTATTAATATTTTAAAAATGTAATTCAACTGCACAAATTAAAATTAGGTACTGCCCTAACTATAATTCAGGTTTGAATAGGTTAAGTCTTATAGCCCCCTTCATGGATCTGTGGCCCCTCTAAAACTTAAAATCTTCCTGTGGCCCCCTTCAGATGTGTTATGGGCCCTAAAGAGCCATTTGGCCCCCGGTTGGGAAACCCTGATTTAGAAGGAGTCTTAGATGCATTTTTTTTGTTTACTTCTTGGCGTTTCACGGATGAAGAAAGCTCATAGTCGATACTCACGTCAGCAGATTCTGTTTCTGTATTGAATGAAGGAAGAATCCCTTTCATATTATTTGTCGAAATAGATGGTTGATTTAAGAGACAATACTCAAGATTCATCCTAACTGCAATATGAATATTCTTCTTTGAGTTAATTTGATCGATATTATATATTGCCTTTTCCTAGTAGTTCATTGTTCTTCAAGAAATGTTTGCTCCACTGAAGGTACTTTGTTTTCTTTGCTACAAGAACAGTTTTCAAAGCTATCACATGTAAAACACGAATAATCAACCAATTATTCTGCATTCTTTGTAAAGTCGTCACATTTCTGTTTGAATGATATCACATTTTTTCTGCTAATATTTCACATTAAAGTGTGATATAATGAATAATAATTTAAAATTCTTTTTCTAACTGCTTCGATTAACACACAAGGGAGTGATGCCGTTTTACAGATAGAAAATAACTTCCTTGCTACTAATGTGATAATTTTTTTAATTCGCGGGTCTATTGCGGTTAGTTTCCTTTTCTCGCTCAAACAAAACATATTTTATAAAATCTTTATAGGGTGGCAACACTCGTTCACTAATGGCGCAGGGTACGCCAAACAAAACGCTTTAAATTTCATCACGCGTTTGAGGTTCAAATGCCATAAATAAATATTGGTGTAATTTTTTTCTTACATATTATTTAGCTCTGAAATATAATAAAACGTGTATAAATATTTATTGTACACTATAAATAACTTTCCTTAAATACACAGAGACATACACCCACACACATTCACTCTCAATGAGATCTTCCGCGCTGCTGAAACCTGATTGTCACGTATGCCACTATAATATGACCTTGAGAAACCTCTAAATATCAATTAATTACCTTCAAATTTCGTTTACTTGTTCTTTAAAATACAATAATGATTTGTTTGTAGGTATCAATTAAATATTTGAATTTAATTTTCAGCTATAATCCACGAAAGTCAAAATTTAGTAGAAAATCGCATTATTTTTAATGTTCAATGGCGTTGAGGAACCTTTTAAAACTATGTTATGAAAAATTCTTTATAAGGTTTAATTTAACAGATAGTCCCACAAAAATATCGTGGTGGGAAAATAGATTTCCGAAAAAAAATTTCGTCCACCCTAATATACATATATATTTATTTGTAGACCGGTCAAGGAAGTAAGCGGGTGGGGCAGAATTCAGATCGCAGTAACCCTTGGCGACAGTGTAGTAAAATCAAACATTTGGCGTCTGGAAATGGAATTAAGCAGAGACAGCTGTCTGCGTCTGGGGAATGATAAAATTATATCAAGAAATTGTAAATTTGTTGGCGCCATGAATCGAAGAACTTCGACGACCAATGGATGAAGAATATTCCGCCCAGTGGGCGGAGCTATACACATTTTAGTCCCAGAGGCCACGCCTCCTGTACTATTCATAGAAAAAAATGGAGAAGAGACGGTTATTCATTCATTTGGGTAGACAGTTAAGTCAGATAGACAATTGATAGTTGAGAACTAATTACGGTTCGTTTAGCGTCGCGACTTCCCATTGGACCCGCCTAAGTCTTGTTCTCGCAAGACTCGCTTTCCTGACCAGTAGTTTAATATTCCCTTTCTGTAATGGTGTAAACGCGTTGCTTGTTTTGTTTGTTGGAATTAAACATTTATTTCTTTTATGTGATTCCATTCAGTCCTTTCTCGATCACAAGCCTTCGGTAAGCCCAGCTTAGCCGGAATATTATTTGAGTATGTTTGGAGTCAGATACAAGATTAATGCCATCTATCACCACACTTGTTGGATCTTGTGAAACCTCTCCAAAATATCAACATCATTTTAACCTTCATAGTGGTGACGTCCTTCCTCTCCTATAAACTGGGTTTCCTCATTCCCCCATATACTGGTGACGGTTACCTTTACCTCATGCCATACATCTAGCACAAATTTATGCAGTAAAAGTATCAATAACTTTGTAAGTTATGTTTCGAATTTCTTTGCTGTTAAATATCGCAACGTTCTCTGAAGATATAAACATAATGAAATAAACAATAATTTTATTTTTAATGGTTCAAAGTTTGGAGAAGGCAAGCGTTTTAGGATAGTGATTAATTATTGTGTTGATAGGTGTGGGGTTGGGGACGTTATGATTGCTCCTCATTTGCCCTAGTTGCGATCATTTCGTTTGGAATTTTTTTAAAAACACAACAAAGTTTTAAATATTTAAGTTTGCTCATTTATGAAATTGAAATTCCAGGCAAGATCATGAATTCAGGAGATGAAAGGTGATGTTAAATGAATCACGATGAAGTGAAAAGGTAGCTGAACTTTTAAGGGATCTGGGAAAACGAGTTGTCCGCTTAAGATTTCATAGAATAGTGTATGAAAGGTGTACTTATACATGATATATTACGTACCATAAGGGAAAATTTATATTATAATGAATAAAAACTTGAAACGACGAGACAACTGAGTCCTTGTTGCCATGGACATTCAAACCTTTAGTTTGTAAATGTTACCACTTGAGCGCCTTTAAGCGGTCCGTTTTATAATAAAAATGAGATAGAAAGTAAAATAAGCCCTTAGAAAGGTACGTAGGTCAATAATGCAAATCAAGCAAAGAAATTTCTCTAAAGAAATAATCATAGTCATAATGATAACCACTTTCGTGTTGTGGCTGTTAATGTCACGCGCCTTTAAAGGGCATTTATCTATCAAATGAGGAAGGCATGAGAAAAGCGATGGATTCCTAATGAAGCATTGGAAACAACAATAACAAAGAATAAGTGCATAAAAGAAGCATATCATTCAACACTCTAGGAGCGAATTCACAAGTAAACACGATAAGCAATGACTATCAGAAATAAGCAGTAATCAGGTAAAGTCAAAACGTTGTTTTTAGGTTGAGCGCGGTAGAGGGGATGTTCCAATGTGAATGCAGGTAGCAGAGTGTTGAAGTATCTAGAAAAATAAATGTGAAGAGAAACGTGAAGCAATGGGATTCTATAACCGGAAGAAGGGGTTTGCTTGAGAGAAAAGCTAAAAGTTTCATCCTTTTTCTGCAAACAGGGCCATATTTACACGTAGACTTAAAAATCAATAATTGCCTTCAGCCATCCTTTCTCTGTGATCTCACTTGTCGCAGTTACGCTAAATTAAGTTATGTTATTTACATACATTAACGCATTTTGGATATGGTTCCATTGAAATGCAATAGTGCAGATCTAATTATACAGGCATTGAGTTTAATAATGAATTATTTGGATTCTTGCACGTCTTCATTGGCTCCTCAGAATTTTACGGTTTTGAGTTCTGCGGAAGAATCTATTAAACCCAATATTTGGTCCAATGTTAAACCAAGAATTAAATTCTAGTCAGTCTTCAACATCATTTCACATACTTTGATCCAAATATCCTCAATTTTAGTTTGATTTCTAATTGATTTTTCCTACAATTTTTTAAACATCCACTCAAGGATCGGATAGTTAAATTATTCTATTAGATGGTTTCTTTGATTTGAGTTATTTGAAACTGTAGTGCCAAAGGGCAAGGTGAAATAGGATTGAGAATGAAACCCCACAGAAGATTGTCATATATATCCTATGAAGGCTGAAATTGTCACAAACATAAGTAAACGCGTGGAAAATATATAACATTTTTTCATTTAAACAGTAACATATCTAAAATTTTTGTCATAGAAATTATAGTATACATTATTTCACCATGTAAACAATGATATGCACTATTTTTATAAAGAGCAAAGAGCAGAACGAATTTTCACACGCCTCCGCGATACCTAAGGTTCTGTGATACGCAAGAGCTGCAGCAACAAACCTCAACCAGTTGCAGTTACTGACACCGAGCTGAAGACAGCAGGGATAAAGCCTTTATTTACTGTCAGTGGTATGCGAAAGGCAAGATTCTATGCTCGAAATTTGAGATAAAGATTTTCTCCATCTCCGTGCGCAAACATAAAAACATTCTGTAGAGTAATCTCCGCCCACAACCAGGTCATTAGACTAGAACGGGCCAGGCCCATTGGGTTTTGATACAGTATATACAGCTCTAGGTAGAGGCTAGGGCAGTCAGGACAGGAGAGTCAAGAAAGAGTAAAAGAGTAAAAGAGTGTCATTAGGTCAAACCTCAGGTAGTCAGAAGGATAGTCAAAATAGGCTAATACATTAGTGGGACTGCCTCAAATAACCAACAAAAGTTTAATTCAATTCTTTCGGCCTAAGCCTACCGATTCCTCAGCCCAATAAAGTGACATTTGATTCCTCCTTCAGAGATTACTTGGCCTGAAAATAATCCAACCGGTCCTCTTCCCAAGCCTACTCCACTAAAATTCAGCCAGAGGATCATCTTCCCCACAATTGGAGACAGCCCAAGGTCCCTGCCCGATAACTGAATACCCAAATTGCACAACGTCTTTGTTAAGCGACATTGGAAAAGGTTAGTACTTGGATGGATTATCTTCCTGTCGCCCTCTACCGGTAACCCAGTAATGAACGACTTATAGGCCAACTGCCCACCTATAACCAGCGATCTCCAACGTGCCATTACATACTAACCTATAGTCCAGTTACCATAACTGGAGCAAATCAAGCCTGCTATAACTTGTGAACCTTTTTGAGGGAACGCCAAGAAGCACCGAGCGGAGCGGAGGGAAACGGAATCTGTCAAAGCGATATACATCAACCCATCCGTTTTTCATTCAACAGCAAAATAGTTGAAGCCAATTTCACACATCATTTATAATAATTCGGTAGGTAACGAAATTCTTTCACATCCTTTCTGCGATACCTCCTGAAACCGTCGATCGCTTTCCAGCTACAGTTCTGGCATCTCATAATTATCAACATCTTAAGTTAGAAGTGGTAGAACTTCAGAGAGGAGTAAACCGGAATTATTCCACTATCTTACTGTATAGCATCCTCTCCACTTACTGGACGACCATCAGTAAATCTGGAACAATTAAGGAAAACGGCACTGCAATTCTGAGTTACGGAAGAGCTTATAAGGTTCAAGTTCATTTAGTCTCTGCCTCTAAACATCGCAACCATCATCGTCACCCAGAATGACTTAACTTTTGTCCAGATGGGAAAATTCGCTGATGAACTACTGCCGTTTTACAAAGAACAGTGTTTTAATCTAGACAGGGGTATAATAACGAAAGTGGTGCTAATTCATTTTCTAATGTAGGTGCGTTAGGTGTAAATGATAGGAGTGGTAATTAGGCAGATCATATATAATATTCAAACAGGACGCGTTCAGTGCCTATGGGTGCCTGCCCTAATGTCAGTGATAAATATGCTGGTGGTAGTGTGAAACATATTCTATTGGGAGTATGACCGTTTCGCAGTAATCAATGGTCTGGAGTATGTCGGTCACATTTATATTTCGGTGCGAATGCCAAATTTTGTAAACCAATGTGTATGTGGCCGAAGAGGAGTAAAGCAGTGAAAATACAACTATCTTCCAGGCCATCCTGGCTGGCCCCCTCAGAAAACTAAAATGGCATACCGTTGCGAATGCGCCTGCTGGCATGATAAATTTTCTCACTGTTGCCGCGAAAATAAATAATAAGAAATGTGAATTTTTAATTGATACAGGGGTAAGTGTGTCTATAATTTCGGTCAGTTAGGTGAAGTGGTGAGAAATGCATGATTCCAGTGTGATTATTGCAATTGCCAATGGAGGTAAAATAAAGGCTTACTGTGAAGTACAGGTGGAAAAAGCTATTCCTAGTTTGCGTACTCATCTAGATGGACATGGGTTGTAGCAGATATCACATCACTGTCATTGGGGGCTGACCTTCTGTGTGGTTATAATTATTTGGTGGATTGTGCCCGCGGCATCCTTATTGACAATCAGACTAGGCTCGTTTGCGAAGTAAAACAGTCCATGGAACAGGTAATATCGCTAATCATTAAATATTTCCCAGTGTTAAAGAAATACGAGTCCTTTTACAACTACGCAAGTGTTAAAATCAGCTATCTACTGTCTAACTTGATAGTAAATACAATCGAAACCTGCAGTGCCCCACCGACCTTCACACGACCGATGCCTCTTTCACTGGAGAAATTTTAATGTGCCCGAGCAATGTTGGAATCTTTATTGAAGAAGAGTGTGATGCGCGCGTCAAAATACCTTGTTGTCTGACCTATTCACATGGTACCAAACAATACCCCAGGCGATTACAGACTAGCTAGTGATTTTCGATCACTAAACGCGGTTACGAAGCCGGACAGGTTTCCTTTACCACGAATTCAGAGCTTGGCAAATTATCTTCAGAAAATAACCGGGTTTTTCTCAGTTAGACCTAGTTCGGGCCTACTACAAGCTACCAATTAGTCTGCAAGATATAGAAAGGACCACTACGCTTACGTCTTTTGTGTTGTTGGAATTTTTGAAGTTTCCCTTTGCTCACAGAAATACAAGTTTCACTTTCCAACGTCCCATGGACAATTTATTTCGTAGAGTGGATTTCGTGTTGGTGTATCTAGACGAGTTTCTCTTATTTTTAGAGAATAGGAAAGCCCATCTATACCATTTAGACCGAATATTTAAAATCCTAGCTAAAACTAATCTACCCTTATCGATGGAAAAGTGAGAGTTTATGAAAGAAGAAATCGCTTTCCAAGGCCATCACATTTCGGCTGCACAAATATGCCCGCTACTTAAGAAGATAAGAAAGACTAGTGATATGCCATTTCAAAGAGATTACAAAAGACGACGTCGATACATAAGCATGCTAGACTACTGCAGAACGATTGTACCGATTTTTTGTTGCAAACCAAGGCTCGTGAGCTCATCTGGGATGCTGCTGCACGGGAAGCATTTAGTCCGAATAAAACAGCTTTGACGAACTCAGTCAGGCTATGTCATCCGCAACCTAACGACTTGCCATATCAGTTATTGTCGGATTAGTCCATATACGGGGTAGGTGCTGCCCTTTGCCAAATGGTAAATGGTCCCAGCAGCTCGTAGAACCTTTCTCGAGCAAGTATAGCAACACACAGCAAGCTTACTCCACCTACGATAGGGAACTCCTGGCAGTGCATCTTGATGAGATCCATGCCTGGCACATGATCGAAGATCGTCATGTGACACTGAGTACAAACCATAAACGTCTAAATTCCGACTTTTCTTCGTCATTATGTTCCATAACAGATAAGTAGCAACGTAACTAAACTAGTTGTTGATTGCCTATCGCAGAACGTTAATTCAGTCCAAATTTACTAATTTGATCTCCGATCTCTGGCAACGCAACAGTAAAATCAAGAAGAGGTGTAGTCATTCCGATCAGGATTAAAATATTTTCTTTTAACAGGGACGTTCAACTATGGTGTGAATTAACATCTAAATACATACGACAGTTGGGGCCTAAAGCTTTGAAGATGATAATTTTTAAGAAATTACATAACTCATCTCATCTTGGAGATAAGGCATCTCTTCTCCTGATCAAGGCGAAATATTTTGGGCTCAATATAGATCCGGACATCTGCTTCATGACAAGAGATTGGGTCTTTTGCAAATCCTCCATAATTAATCGCCACACTAAATCTCAGATTCTGCCTATTAATATTCCCACGGTAAGGTTCGAGACTGTGTACATTGATATCGTTGGCCCACTGCCATCATGCAGACTGCCTGGAAAGTCCTAACAATTGCATCACCGATACCTTCTGATATGCATATAGCGAACTACAAGGTGGTCAAAAGGATTACCAATCCTTATAAATTAGGGCTGCGACCGATACTTCAGCCTTCCTAAACAGTTTTATTTCCAGGTTTGGGGTCCCATTATACGTAATAACGGACAGAAGTTCCCAATTCGAATCCAAACTTTTCAAATAATTATCAGCTCTGGTTGGTTATCATCGCTCCGAACCCCTGTGTACCGAGCAACCACGAACGGGATTGGGCAAAGGGCACACAGGACTCTGAAGCGTTCCCTTATAGCTCGTTGGCAAGGATAACCATCCTTGCCGACGAGCTAGAAGGGACATTCTGTTCTTGTCAAACGATTCTGATTTTTCATCATTCACGACCTTTCCCGGAACAACATTTCTTTGCCAAAGCCCTTAGTTTCCTCCTCCTCATCGAAAGCTTTTTCCAAATTAATCAATGAAGTAGCGCAAACAATGTTACTGATTGACTTCATTTATTCATCCGAAGGACACCTGCACTCGGTGCCGAAATCATTTTATCTAGAGTACTACGTGATGAGACGCAGGTGATGGTCCGAGTCGATCGCGCTGCAAGCTGTTAGAAGAGCCTTATGCTAGCCCATTTCTGGTGGGGTGGTCGAGCGCGAGTAGAAAGTTAACAAGCTAGAACTTCATATAGTGAACGAGAGACGGCTTCCATAGACTGACTAAAGCCAGCAAAACAACCGCTCTTGGGTAATGCAAAGAGTATCATACAACTGCTCATGCGAAAGAGGAGTAACAATAATGGCTAGGTCGGAACAATGGTAAAATCATTCAACAAGGAATATGGGCAAGATTAATAGTGAGGAAGAACATTCACCACTTGCCTTTGCAAATAGTAATAGTTCAAACATTTATAAGCGACTTGATAGGCGGATATCCTTTGAAAAAGGCCGCTCACTTTCCTATTTCTAGGAGAACGAGCAACTGATGTCCTCCAAAACAGCTGTTCTTGCAAAAAGGTATAATTTATTGTAACACTCCGACAATCGAAGGAACCCAAATTCACTGTAAAAATGTTCATTTTTTGAAGTATATGAAATATGTTAGATTCATTATAACTTGTAACACTCCGTGTCTCAGGTAGGAGCTTCTCTCTAGTACCACAGTGCAAGGCGCAATATGATTGACAATGTAGATTGACAGATGAGTGTCATGTAAGTTAAATGAAGGCTTGAAATAGGCACGAACATAATTATGCGCATAGAAAATATTTAAAATTTGGTCATTTAAAAGAAAATATATTCAACATTTTTTCAGAGAAATAATAAATTATCTGATCATGTAAACAATAATATGTACTATTGTTATAAAGATATATATGCAGAACAAATTTTCACACGAATTCGCGCTCACACACACAATGTCGCGTATATAAACTTACAAACTTTATGCGATCACCAAGATTCTGGGAGACGCCCGAGCGGTAAGACCAAACTTGAAAATAGGTACAGTCAGTGACAATGAGCCGAAGACAGGATAGAAAGGGCCTTCATTTACTGTCATGGGGTGCGAAACCCAAGATTGTATGCTCAAAATTTGAGATAAAGATTTCCTCTAGCTCCATGCACACACAAATAAACATTCTGTAGAGAAAGCTCCGCCCAAAACGATAGTTATTCGGTCAGAAGGATTGTCAAATTGAGGTTTTACATTAGTAGGCTTTCCTCAAATACCAAATACAAGTTCAATCCAATTCTTTTTACTTAAGCCTACCGAGTCATCATCCCGATATATAGTCTTTTGAATTCCGCTTTCCAAGAATACTTTTCCTGAAAATAATCCAAACGGTCCCCTTATCCAAATTTCTTCACTAAAACAAAACAAGATGATAATCTCCCCTCATAATTGGAGTGAGACTCAGGTCAGCGCCGCTTCGCCAAATTACCTTATAGAGCTATGTCGAAGTTAAGCAATATTGGGAAAGGTTAGTACTTAAATAAGTAACAGCCGTGTAGACCTCCACCCGTAAACCCGTAATCGAAAACTTATAGGCCAACTCCCCGCAAATAACCAGCGACCACTAAAGTGCCATTACGTCCTAACTTATAGACCAGCTACCATTACTTGGGACCAAATCCAGCCTGCCATGAAAATACAACCATGTTTATGTTTTTTTACATTTTACACCTTTTCAATCTTTCGGTTCCTGTCCTTCTTTCAATTTTGTCAATCTTTATTTTTTTAAATTTTTCGTTTTTTTTTTTAGTTTTATTAATTCTTGCATTATTTTCTATCAAATTTACCAAACTTTATATTTATTGTCATTCATAATTTTCTTGTAATTGATTTCTCTATGCATTCCAAGCTTGCTTGTTCTATCCAGCCATTAAAAATTGGAGGAAAAGCAATATTTTCAGACAGCTCTAACAGTTTCTCAAGAGATTGGGAAGTATGTAGGAGGAAGTGTCATGATGTAAGGCAGATTGCACTGGACCATATATTTTTAAACGTGGTATAATTAATAAAATGGTGATTTATAAAATTAGGTTTTAGCGCATATTCTTAATGTATCAGCTTAAATTTATAGCCATTGTATATTCAACTTTGTTTTAAATAAGTAATAAGACTGAAAGAGAAGAAATTACAGATATCGTGACAGCAAACAAAAAAATTCTCTAAAGCCAAGTGTTATAATAATTAATTGTCCCTTGTTCATCTAATATGCAAAGTACCGAATCTCCTTATGCACTACTACCCTGATGAGTTTTTTTTCATCAACACCTTTCTTTCTTGCATCGGCACGCACCGATTTCCTGGTATCATTGTTGATGATCTCCTAAATTTCAATGACAAATTCCTGTGTTCTGATGGCTTGAGATTTTACACAATTGGCTTTTCCCTTTACTGTTGCCTCATAGTTAATACTTGAGTTTTCTATCTCCTTTACGACATTTTCCATCATACTTCTGCTGACGTTAAGGAAGTGTTAAATCTCCTTGTCTGTCTTTCAGGCACAGATTCCAAAGAAAAATTAATACTTCACCTACAATTTGGTGGCTTAAAAAATTTCCAGTATCAATTTTTCTGCTAAAAAATAAAGGCAAATTGCTTATTGTTTTTAGGAAGGGGAGGATCGAAGACAAAAAATTGGTGATGAATACTTTCCATACCTTGTATATATATATATATAGATATATATATATATATATGCTAATATGTATATGTTTTTCCCAGCTAGACGTATAGGAAGTTTCAAGACAAATAAAATGACAAAAAGTAATTTCAACATGCTTTATATAGCTCAATTATTAACACTTTGACTGCGTCAGTTATAATTCAAGGCATTATTCTCAGGGCTAGAGGTTTAAAAAAAATAATTAAATTATCTTCTACTCCAAAAATTATTTAATACATGTCAACATATATCTATTTGTCATCTAGAGGAACAGACTTGCTATAGAGCAAGAGAGAAGGCAGAACCCATATTTAAATCGGGAGCAGTCAATCGCTGTTTCTGAGAGAGACCCTTGAGAAACCAGCAGCAGCCAAAGGGTTAATGAATCAAATCTACATTCTTATTCAAAATTATTGTTTAAAAACTTACCATTACGAAATTTATTTATGGTTGACAATTTCAGGAAATAGGTTATAGTTGATTTGTTGTGAAACATTTATCGTCTCAGTTTTTAGTGACAAAATATGGATTAGCATTTTCTCATCCTATTATCTATATATGATATATGTTAACCATCATTAGTGAAGTAAGTTTGTAGTTAATTTAATTATATGTGCATGTAAATCCTATTTATATTAAAGATGATAACAGATGAAAAACAAAGATATTATCGCCGAAATTTAAAATGTACTGTTATGCGATTGTTGGATTTCTAAAAACCATGGTAGCAAAAGAGTTCTCGGTCTTGCGAATAACTAATTAAAAAAGCAGTGTATTAATTGTTTCAGTTTCCATTGTATGTGAGGTATTAGGATGTAACTTATTTCTAAATTCGAAAAAAATTGTAAATTGAGCTTCGTTTCCCTGACAGCAAAGGATTCGTCTAGAGTACAGTCCTTGAATATCCTAATTCATGATGCGCCATATATAAGTCTAAGGCAATTTGGCAATGTGTGTTTCCATTGAAACACCATCTATCTCTTTTTCAAATTTCATTGTTGAAATTAACGTAAGTTCCTTAACTGAATATTTTAATAAAGATCAAAAAATATTTCTTGTAAATCTAGTAAATTTCTCCCATGATGTATAAATACTTAATTTGCAAAAAGTTTCTATTGTCTTTTGAAAGGGGATGCTGTTGAAAAGGGCTTTTTTGTCAAAACTAACAAAAAACATCGAAATTAAATTCATTATTTAAAAGTTTATTCCGAAATTTGTAAAAATGTAAAATTCATTAGTAGAAACGGGAAAAGTTAAGAAACAGCCTATTTACATAATTGATAGAAGATAACTTGTACGAGGCATTAATTGTCCGGAGTGGAATTTCTTGTTTGTGTATTTTGGATAAACAATAAAGTTTTAAAAGATATGTGACAATGAATACTGTGATTGTGATTTTACGTTTTATTTTTTATGTGATAAGAAAGGGTTTATTTGTTCTTCAAATATTGTTACTGTTTTATTGATTATTTCTATGAATTCTATAAATTTTGTGGCTTCTACTATTATTCTGAGAACTATGTGAAAATATTCATTTCTTTTCATAAGGATTACTAATTTCCTTTATCTTGTTATAGTAAAATAAGATTTTCATTTTTTGATAACTTGGTTAACGTTCCACAATATTCTTTGCGGATAATTATCGACCTGTCTCACAAGTTCTTGCACTTGTTGAAAACTCCTTAGCTTATATTTTTAAATTAGTACGGATATAATGTATAGTTAATGATTATACAAACATTAAGCTAAACGAATATTACCTCGTATCTTTTATTTTAGCTTAAAAGGATAAAAATTATTTAAAAGCTTATGATTGATAACTTGTGGCCACCTATATATATATATATATATATATATATATATATATATATATATATATATATATATATATATATATATATATATATATATATATATATATATATATATATATATATATATATATATATATATATATATATATATATATATATATATATATATATATTTATATATATATATATATATATATATATATATATATATATATATATATATATATATATATATATCACTTCAAAAGCAGTAGCTTTTCCCCACGAGAAAAGCCTAATATCTGAGAATCAGATGAAGTATTTGGTTTCCTGAATTCAAAATGGATTAACATATGTAAAACCCTGATAGTTATTAATAGTACAAAATACATTATGAATAAATAGATAGATTGATTATTGTTCCAATTTTGTTTTTACCTTCAAACTTATCAAACTTTTAAAAATGAATCATAAACAAATTAATTAACGATGTTATACCAGTATTTCCTTTAAATCTAATGAGCTAATTATTTTTGCAGGTTCATCAGACAAAACGGCTTACCATTTAGGAAGCTCCTTTGAATTGAACCGTATAATGCTTAATGTCTGTATT
Organism: Ceratothoa steindachneri; assembly: GCA_963969495.1. Classification (NCBI taxonomy): domain Eukaryota; kingdom Metazoa; phylum Arthropoda; class Malacostraca; order Isopoda; family Cymothoidae; genus Ceratothoa; species Ceratothoa steindachneri. The sequence goes on along the minus strand of OZ018326.1, from coordinate 36,248,962 downwards.
TATTTTATAAATCGATTAACCCACATAGAAATGTAGGTATTGAAATGTTAGGACGAAAATTTTGAAGCAAATATCAACAGCAGTTTCGAAGGTCAGTGTTTTGTTTCAATCAACATCTAATCTTAGTTATTAAAGAATAAGTATCTAATAAGATTTTGAATAAAACAGTGCAGGCATGAACACTGCTTAATCTAGTAACAGACTTATAAGTCACAAACTCAATCCCGGTAGCTGAGGTTTAATGGCACAGAAGAAGGGTCACAGATAAGGCACGCTTTTTATTACTAAGAAAATCTGTGTACTTTGCATCGTGCAATGGAATGAATTACTGAAATAAAACAGAGATGAAGCGTAATAGGAGATAAGGGCTGAGTCCGAATGATGCCACTAACAGATTTGAATTCTTGCTGAGTACTGACTTTGCCTTTCACACACCATAAATCTTTGCAATGATGCCGAGAATTCTGTGTGCTCGTAGCTAGTTAATCTCAGGGTCCTTGCACGAGGGACGGTCGATAAGTTTTGCAATTCAGATGTAAGGAAACGAGATATGAGGAAAAGTGTTTTATTATTTTTCAATAAACTACCATCGAGTTCAATGCACTTGCGCCACTTGTCCCTGAGGCTTCGAATTCTCGACAACCAGAAATCTCCCGACCGCTGTTCAATCCACTCCTGGATGGTGAGCTGGACATATTTATCGACGAAACCGGCGTCCACGCACTGCAACCTTGAGCTGACTGAATAAAATGTAGTCGCTAGGGGCCAGATCTGGACTGTAGGGGGGATGGGTGAGCTCCTCTAATCCGTACACGCACAGTGCAGCTTGTGCAACTCTGGCCTTGTGGACTTTGACGACGTTTAAGTCGATCACGGGGCATGAGGTTTCTAGGAAACCCAGGGGTAGAGACCTTGGTCATGGCCAAATTATCGTGCATGATTTTGATAACACTTCCATGTGATATTCCAAGTTCTCGCCGGATTTCTTCGACCTTTACCTGCTGATTTTCGACGATCATCCTCCCTACATAAGCAGTGTGACTTGATTCTCTTCCCTCTGCATAGTCCTAGGAGAAGTACTGCTTGCCATCTGCGTGATCACTCCGGATACAGTAGGACGGAGCGTACCAAGGCTGTGTAGAGTTTCCTCTTATTTGGCATAATGAGGCCTTGAAAACGGTACAGTTTCTTCAGCTCTCTTTTGGCTAAGGAGACTCTGTAGTTTATGTGAGCCTTATATCCTGTTTTGGAAAGACGTAAGCCTAGGACATTTTCCTCCTGGGAGTAAAGATCAATTTCATCCTCAACGAGGATGTCTTCTATTTTCCGGTGGTTCATAGGAATTATTTTTAATTTCTGGCGGTTGGTCTTGATTTTCCACTTTTTTTCGTAACGGTTGATGTTATCAATCTCGGCAGCTATCACTCTTTCTTAATCTCCAGTGTTACTGAGAGGACTTTGAACTATTTATGTGATATCATCTGTGAACTGCAGATACAGCAAATCGTCCGTCATTGTAGCAGAGAGGTCTATTATGTACAGGAGGTATAGCAACGGACTCAGACAGATGCCTTGTGGAACTCCAGCCTCGAAAAAATGAATGGAACAGCCGGCTTATATATTCATGTGACTGAATATTACTTTGACCATCGACTGAGCTCGTCGCTGATTGGTAAGTTTACGGATGAGCCCTGCACTGCGAATTTGTTCGTCTGCATCGTTTCATGTAAGGGATGCAAAGGAAAGGAAAAGATCCCTTGTTTAGCCCCGTTCCGACATATGTTAAAAGACCCGTGTTTGGTGCTCAGGCATTCTGACGTGGTTATAAATACCGCTTCCAATGACTTACTCCTCCTTTTGTTGGAAACATACATAACTGCTATCGTTTCTCTCCAGCTAATACGGTGGTGAGCATCTTGCAGATGTTCGGTGAGATCGTTGCTGATCCGTCCTGCTCGAATATCCTACTTTTGCTCCCTTACCCTGGTGTCTACGCGCCTGTGTCTGAATAAAGTAGGCTAGGGTCAGTCACTTCAGGGTAACCTGTATTTCTGCTATTTTTCGTCGATGGTTTGAAGCATCACAAGTCTCCCACTTTGACACTGCCTCGAAAGACGACTCTAGTATCGGATGGAGCAGCTTTCTCCCTACTGCGATGAAAAGTGGACTAGAAGGGACTGAGATGTTCTTTTTACTAGGTCTCACTTCTATTGCTGCTACTGCACGCTGACCAATATTAGTGTGCTTGCTCTTTGCCAACTTGATGAAGGCCACCGGGTACAGCAGCTTCGGTAAGGAGTCTTGGAGGTATTTATCCTCCGTGCATGAAGAACCAGATGACGATGCCGATTTTTGCCTGAACTTCCTGGGCCTATAGATAGTGTATAAAGTCATCTTTAGAGAATTAACGAACTTCAGGATACCAATGAATTTACCGCCGAGGCAGAGGGGGACGACGCTACTCTTCCATTCTTAGCCGTCAAACTACACATGACTGACGGAGCCAAGAAATTATCCGTCTAAAGGAAGCCAGCCAACAAAGATGACTTTATGCACTATGTGTCCGCCCACGACTCTCAACCTTGTTTGATGGGAGCGAAAAGGAACGGCAGATGGAAACATATTTTGTATGCGAGAACCCGACATCATATTAATCACAGAGCACGGCTTTGACAGTACATCTGGTCAAATTAAAATCCCGGGTTTCAGACTAGCCATAAACAATCATTCACAGCAAAGGTTTAATGATGATACAATAGCTGTCAAGGAGAGTATCTCGTTCAAGCAACTTCCCGAGCTGGACGAATCATTTGTGGCTGTTTAACTCCCCACATTGGTAGGAAACCTTGTGATAGCCACAGCTTATTAACTCCATTTTGAGCCTACCTGCCAATAAACAAGTTACACACGCTGTTTGGACATAGCCCTATGGCTTTCTCAGCTTTCTCAGCGGAAGACCTCAACGCCAGATGAAGTGCGGCGGATAAGGGTAGAACCAACGAAAGAGACCGATATTTGGAATTGATTATGGATAGAAAAAACATCCAAACAATAGGGCCGGATTTTCTGACCTATATCACTTCCAAATCAGCCACCAAACCTGACATAATCTTAACAGGTCAAGGTTTTACCTTCAACTACCATAGCGAGCCCGGTCCAACAGTCCCCAATGACCACATAGCGATCATCATCACAATAGCACTTGCGCTGATCCCGCTGATCCAGCTTCCCGTCTCTCTCCGCAAAACCTAATCCTTAGCCAACTGGAAACTTTACAAGAAAAGGCTCAGTTAATACGCCCCAGCTGACCTAAGCGACGCAACCTTGGAGGAAATAGATAGAGAACTGGAGTGAGTAAATACGTTCATTCTAGAAGCAGACCGCGAGTGCGTACCCAAGACTGGATACTAAATAATTCGTCAGCCTAAATGGACAGAGGAGATGAAGATGATCGCATTTGTTCACAGGGAAGTGTACCAACCGTTAAAGGACTGTTCGCAAGGATTAACGACCGACCAGGAAGTTACACTCAGGGCGTTGTGTTTAAAATCCATAATAATCAAAAAATACTAATAATGGATGGGGCTTCAATCTTACGGGTCAATGACATAGGGGAAGGTCCTTCTTACGATGAGGTGAGTGGCAAACGATCCGATTAGGCAAGTGACGCACGATCCCAATTAGGCAGAATGTGGGAAATCTCGTAATAATGCGGAATGAGGAGTGTTCTTTTCCTCAAAGGTAGTTGATGGAGATTTTCTTCGGTTCGATTAAACGAAGGACAACTGTTGCGCAAATTCAAAGTCTTGCCGTTTCAAAAAGCTAGCAAATACCTTGGATAGAATTACGGCAGAAGAAATCTTGCTGTCTGACGAACGCTCACGGGACGAGACGATAAGGAAGGCCTTGAGGTGCGGGCTGGACTCAACGAACTACAGAAAAACTCGAATATTTGTATGCCCGATTCTCGAGGGGAAGGGGGAGTTTGGAGAGAGGAGTCACAAGCTCCAAACATCTTAATCCAGAGATGGAGTCGATTCATCATTTACCAGCAAGGGGTGCGACAACGCGGCTCTTTCACACTCCACCACCGGAACGGGGAGGCTTGGAACGAGTTGGCACGATGGGGAAATATTTTCCCAACTTGCTCAGGAGTCAAAATTTAAAAATTTTCGAACATGAAATGACGTCCTCTATGGCCGGTTACCATAGAACGTGGTCTCTGATAAATGGGGGGGGAGGGTAAGAGGTTGTTATTTCACACCCCTCCATTCTATACAATACAACTTCTCGAAGAGAGAGGGAAGAACTAAGGACATCGTAAATTTGGATAGGACGAATTATTATTATGACGTCATCCTGATAAAAAAATAGGACCTTCATGTATTTGACAGGCTTAAAAGTAGGTTATGGTATTGATCTAAGCAAAATTTAATGTAAATGGGTAGAGAAAAAAAATTACAGTTAAATAAGGAAAAAAAATCGAACTTTTTCTAAAAGGGCAGTAGAACAACAACCCCTCCCCACACTAAATATCTACAGGGACCCTAGATATATATAGAGTTTAAAAAAGAAAAATAATATATACATTGTAGGGGAATCGTCCCTTTATCCCCCCCTTCCGTTCACTCTTGGTGCAGTCACAAGGCGGTTACCGCAAAGACATCCGTCGGAGGCATCGGCGGGTTCAGTGCTTAAACGCAGTGTGGCACAACTCGGTGCCATGAAAGACCCTAAAGGTCAAAACGTAAGATCTCTCTCAGGAGAGTGAGATCCAGTTTCACGTCAAATAAGAAATTGGAGACGTGTTTCGCCCAATCTCGAAGGCTAACGAGGAGCCGATGTTTGACTTCGTGGGAAAGATCGTTTGGAAAAAGAAATCTCCTGGGGCCTTCCCCCCTTACCACTCCCCCAGTGGGGTGACGAGGTATAAATGAGGAACTCTGAGGAAAATCGAGGTAGTATACGTCAGTCTTTAGGTGACGAAGTCTTCGGATCAAACCGAACTTTTGAAACTGGAGAGGTAGTGTACTTGGCTTGCCAGACCAAGAACAACCCTGAGAGAGAGGCAGGGCTACCTACCTTAATGGGCTAAGAAGGAGCTCATCCTCGAGCTAAGTCCCTGGTTATCAAACCAAACGATAAGTTAACTTTGGTAAGTTCAACTTACTCTTGCAAGAGAGGCTCCTCATACCCTGGTGCACCTTAAAAACCAGGGGTATTCCTCGTCCTCGAGGAATTAAGAAAAGAAGAAGAAAAAGGCTCCCTCCTCGATCCCGTTACTCGGTGGCCACACCAAACTTCAAGTAACTTATTTTCGCCAGAGAAACCCCCCTCCGTTATCCTTGCCCTTGAAGAAGACCCTCCCCGAGTTTAGTCCTCGTCCATAAGGAAATAAGTAACAAAGGAGAAAAGCTCCTCCTCGAGCTCGTTACTCGGTGGTCACACCGCATTCCAAGTTAGCTTGATTTAAGAACCAAGTTCGACTGACTCTCGCCAGAGAGACCACGACTGCCTAGGTGTTGCATAAAGCACCGTATTGGTTCTCGTCCTAGAAGAACCCCCCCCCCCCCGCCGGGAAGAATGAGTGGAACCCCCAGCTGCCACCCTCGCCAAAACAACAGTGTGATCTCGCTCATCTACATCTGGCTGGCGGCCCGCGTAGAGATTAAATAACATTTCTGAGGCCTTTAAACTCCACATGAGTCCGTAAGCTTAATTCCTATATTATTGTTGTGTGTAGAGAAAACGTTACCAATTTTGGTGGGTAAACTAATTTAATAAATTCTTGTTTATAATAATATTTAGAGTATTGCTGTAGTTAATGTCTAAATGTTATGTATTCATTTGATAAAGGTAAAATATAAGTTTATTTTGGGATTATTTTGCGTTTCTCTTATATATCCTCACGTGTTTCAGAACGGCTCTGTTCTTTAAGATATTCAGATATCAATATATATTAGACACTTTTAGCACTCTTAGAGATAGAACAAAAAGGGGGGGAATTCTAAGACATAAATAAAAGTGGTGTCAGGTTTGTAGGTTGTTATTAGAAAGAACCAAGCAGTGTCTAATTAAGAAAGATCCAACACGTAAAGGAATATTATATCAGGAATAAGAGAATAATTGACGACAGGAAAATTGGTAAAGTTAGGGGTGGTAACGATTTAAAGGTAATTGGTAGGCCAAGTGGTATATTTGTTGTCGGGAGTGGTATTTTTATCAGCATAGTAGTGGGATTAAGGGTAAGTTATGCTAAGCGCTACCTGGTGAGTGGATGCATAATTACCTGAGAATAAAGAAAGGAAAAATCGAAGGACCAACACAAAATGGATCCGGTGGAAAGATTTTACCAACAAGCCAAAATTCTCGGATTTGAAGGCAAGGATATGGATGCCTACATCCTTGAAGAATTAAGAATACAAAGAGAAGAAATAATAGAGTTTGATAGAAAAAGGGAAAATATAGAAATACGGATGAACTGGAAAAGTGAAGAATCCCGAATACAGTGGAAAATAGAAATAGAGGAAAGAAGAATGCTGAGAGGAAGTAAAACAAGCGAAAAAAAAAATACTGTTGAAAAGAGAAGCACAGCAATTTAGAATAAGGATAGAAATGGAAAATGAAGAAAGAAGACTAAAGATAAAGCTGGAAGATGAAGAAAGAAGAACTCGACGGGAAAAGGAAATAACGAAAGCAAAAAGAGAAGCCGAGGGCAGGAGAATGAAGAGGGAAAGAGAGTCGAAAGAGAGGAAAATAAAGATTAAAATAAAAATCGATGAAAAAAGAATGAGGAGGGAAAAAGAACGTGCTCAAGCTGAAAGAGAAGAGAGAGAAGAAAAGGAAAGATTGCTCGCACTCGAAAGAGCACCTATCGAGAATCTCAGAGAGGCCGAGGAAGTTGTAGCCCGGCCTGGACCTAAAAAAGGACCATCGAGGGAAACCCAGCCAAATGGGTTAACGATGGAAGAAGTAGGAAGTAGGGATGAGGTACCAGCAGGAGTACCTAAAGGAAAACCTACGAGAAGAACCCAACCAAATGGGGTTATCAGGGAAGAAGTGGGAAGTCGGGTAGAGGTATGATCAGGTGTACCTGAGGAACTACCTACTAAGAGAAGTAAGTCAAGTGAGTTGACAAGAAAGGAGTAAAGAGGTGCTATTGCGATACACCCAGGTAAGACTAATCAAATGGTAGACACGGATGAGTATCCCCTAGCCCTAGTAGTCTCCTCCTTGAACGGAACGTCCACGGAGTTACCGCTAAATCCCTAAGTCGTACTGAGCTCCACGGCCATTAACGCCCTCGCAGGAAAAAGTTTTCTCGATCCTAAAGATCGAACCCAGACACGATCTTTCCCTGTACCTAGTTAAAGGAGAGCTATGGGACCCACGCTTTCATCAAATATGCCCCGTTGCAACAGGCCGCTCTTGCCATAATGTTCAATTTAAAGGTAGTCAAGTACCATAAGAAGGGTAATTCGAGTAGGTTGAAATACCGCTACCATTTAGTAACATACTGGGGTAGACTCAATAACCCGAACGGCCGACTCAGGTGTGGTAAATTATTGGTCTTGGAGCACTATTCCAGGATCAGATACGTCAAAGGAGCCGATAAAATACAGCTGCTCTATAGGCGGAGACGAAATACCATTGTGGGTTATTTCAGTACCTAATGAGCCAGAAACCATGTTTTCATTTGTTGTTCGTGTTAATATTTATCGGTAGGATTTAAGTTCTCAAAAACTTAGAAATGTAAGGAAGTATCTTGTTTTGTTGTTGTTTTTTGTGGGTAATCGATGAATTAAGGTTTTGTTATGTTCATGTAAAATTGTAAATCGAGTATGTCTAGTTCGACACATTGCCTGTGTAAACGCGCGCGAGGGCGTACATGTGTAAGGAAACTTAATGTATGAGAGGGCTCAAGAAATACAACTTTGCTAATCTCGACTAGGTTGAGTAAGTTGTTTTGAGTTCCCGGGAGCATCCCCATCTCCCCATTAAGTTCTTCGATGGGAGGTATTTAGGGGAATCGTTTCTTCATCCCCCCCTCCCCATTAAGTTCTTTGATGGGAGGTATGTAGGGGAATCGTCACTTCATCTCCCCCTCCCGTTTATTTTTGGTGCAGTCACAAGACAGGTACCGCAAAGACATCCGTTTAAGGCATCTGCGGGTTCAGTGCTTAACCTCAGTGTGGCACAACTCTGTGCCATGAAAGACTCTAAAGGTCAAAATGTAAGATCTCCCCCAGGAGAGTGAGATCCAGTTTCACGTCAAATAAGAAATTGGAATCCATTTTGCAACTGTTTTAGGCGATTTCTTTGAAGAGGCTCTAGCATTAGAAAGACATTCAGCACGGGGGAATAAGGATTTCCGGAGTTTAAGTAAAGATGGGATATAGTAACCACCATCTTGTTCAATGCATACTACTTGCACGACAATAATGGGAACAGTGGGGTAAACCGCTTTTAAAGGGGAGTCTTCATCGAGAGCTACAATATTGTTGATACTCACACGGCATTGATATTTTTTTAACATATTGATGTGGAAAACCTTACTCCTGAGGCGGTTAAATGAGGTAATCCATTGGTTCCTTTATCTCTAGAACAGAAAAAGGGCCCTTCCAAAGTTCAAGAGTTTGTTAGTATTCGTTGGACGAAGTAAAAGAACCTCCTTGCCAGGATTAAATCTTCTTTCCTTCGCATTTAAATTGAAATAAGTTCGATCCTACACCAAATTTATCTAAGCATTTTAGGACGCGATTTCGGCACCTATATCGAGGTGCTTTTGGAGGTCTAGGAGATACGAATAGGAGGATTGAATTTTGTTATCCAATTCTCTCAAATAGAAAGGGGGCCAAAAACATCAGGTTCATACAGTAATTCAAAAGAGCCGATTCCATGGGTATATAGGGCATTTCACAAAACGCAAACAGTGCCACGGGTAAAAAGCGGTGCCATTCTCGGGGCTGATCGATACCAAATTTTCTTAAGATTGCTTTCAATGTGCCATTTAGCTTTTCGCAAACTCCATTTGTGGCTGTGTGGTATGGTTTGGTAAACAGAGGTTTTACCATGAAGAGCTTTCCGAAATACTCCATAAGGTCAGAGGTAAATTGTCTTTCTCGATCCGACAATAACTCTTTCTGAATTCCTACCCGAGAAAAAATGGAAATGATGATTGGGCGCACAACACGCTATCTATGCGCTTAAAGAAAACTGCATCAGAAAAACGGGTAGCCAAGTCTACCAAAGTAAGGACGTAACTGTGTTCTTCACTAGCCGCGGAAGAATAGGTCTAATAAGTTCAATGGCCACACTAGAAAAAGTTTGCGAGATGATCGGGCTTTTCTGAATGGGGACTGGCTTGACGCGCCCTTTTGCAGATGTCCTTTGGTAGGGTCCGCTTGATTTTCAGTACTCTGCAATTTCTCTGGTAGCACCTGGCCAATAAAAACCCACTGAGTGGATTTATTAGGACTAAAATTAAAGGAGAATGAACTATCGTGAGAAATATGGATGACTTGAGGGACGTGAGAGCAGGGAACACACAAGTTGTGTTTCAGGTTCGGTTCCGTCGGAACATTTACGATATTAGAGCTGTCCTTGACAAGGTATGATATGCTTTTTCCACCCCGGGAAGAGTCTTTCTACTGAGTCCTGGCTTTCTCCCATTGTGGGAGGAGAGTTGCGTATGCCTTCCGTTTGCGGGCAAAATCCTCGTTCCGGAAGGTTTCAATCTCTGGATCGACGTGATTTTCTAATGGGAAGATTTCCAAGGAAGCCATGGCTGACAGGGCAAAGGTTACCGCAGGTTGTGCAACTGGGTTACTAGTAACCAGGAGGCTTTGACCAATCAGTATAGAGCAAAACTCGATTGGGGCTGCTACCACTTAGACAGCACCAGTCAATTACTTACATTTGATGTGGCATTTTACAATAGGGAAACGATTAGCTCGGCCTAGGTGATTTGCGGAACACAGCGAACATTTGGTGGTCACACCGACTGAGGGATGTAAATTTTCGGATACCACGCTGCATGCGTACCCAGTGTCACGTACAAGGGTGGCCACACAGAAGCTAAAATTAGGTGAGTAGAATTACGGCTAAAGAAGTCTTGCTGTCTAACGAACGCTCACGGGATGAGACGAGAATGACGGCCTTGAGTTACAGGCTGGACTTAACAAACTACAGAATAACTCTAATATCTGGATGCTCGATTCTGGAGGGAAAGGTGGAGTTTGAAAAAAGGGCTCACAAGCTCCATACATCTTAATCCGCAGGCGGAAACGATTCATCATTTTTGCAGCAAGATACGAGAGGTCACGTCTCCTTCACAACTCGACCTTGGAAGTGGCGGAGGAGACTAGGGACTAGTTGTCAGGATTGAGGGATATTTTACCAACGTGCTTAAGGGTCGAAATTCGAGAATGTTTGAAGAGGAAATGACGTCATCCATGGCGGGATGCCATAGCACGTGGTTTCCGATAAATTTGAGGAGTGGCACGACAGAGGTTGTTCTTTCACAAAGACGAACCTCCCCAAATTCCAAGTAATTCCAATAAACTGCAGGCAAGTAGACAATATTCTCGTATAAGACTAACACTACCCGTAATCCAAATCCCTATTAACAACAGAGTGTCCCAAGCCAAAAGAGAGCAGAACAAACTTTATAGATTAGGAGGCCTAAAACGGCAAAACAAAAAGAAACTCTACACTGCCGTTCTACGCTCCGTCCTGGTGTATCCAGCAGTGATCACTCAAATTATTAAACCAATGATCAAAGAACAACCATAAAAACTTTAATAAAAGTGGATGCATGAGCAATAGTATATACTCCAAATAATAAACAACATAGATCAAACGATGCAAAGTGACCAACTATATATTTAAACTAAAATAAGATAAAGAAGAAAGACAACAAAGATAAAAAACTCAAATAAAAGAGGCGAAATGCCATACGATGAATTAACAAATAAAAAGAACGAAGAGAAAACTACTTAGCAAAATATGACATGAAAGACTTGAAAGACATAACGGAGAAACCTTAGTAAGACTTATTAAAATCTTAAAAAATATGTAAGAAAATGAACCTCATGGGTGGCCAACAAAACCAGGAAGAAAAAGAAATAAAAAAAATAAAAAAGAGAAAAAACCAGCACAAACTAGAAAACAACTTTACACCTATCAAAACCTACTACATATTTCATAACCTTCATTAACTTGAACTTGATTTCATGGCATTGTTTCTTGTCAAACTGAGAAACCTCCTTCTGAGCGAAACGTCACTAGTAAAGAACCTCGTACCATTCTTGGTTTCTCTTATTCCCCTTCTACATATATATATATATATATATATATATATATATATATATATATATATATATATATATATATATATATCTGCCCGTTGGGTCATTAGAAACCTCACGCCCCATGATCGACTTCAACGTCGTCAAAGTCCACAAGGCCAGAGTTGCACAAGCTGCCCTGCGCGAGTGCGGATTCGAGGAGCTCAACCATCCCCCATACTGTCCAGATCTGGACCCTAGCGACTACATTTTATTTCGCCAGCTCAAGGCTGCACTGCGTGGACGGTGGTTTAGACGATGAAGATGTGCAGCTCACAGCCCAGGAGTGGATTGAACAGCAGTCGAGAGATTTCTGGTTGTCGGTAAATCGAAGCCTCAGGGACAAGTGGCGCAAGTGCATTAAAGTCGAGGGTAGTTATATTGAAAAAATATAAAACACTTTTCCTCATATCTCGTTTCCTTATATTCGAATTGCAAAAATTATTGACCGCCCCGCGTATGTTTTTCTTTAAACTTATGAGGTGTTCGTGTTAGGCAACTATACTCGCAATAAGTTCACGCATTGCATGTTAACTTCAGTTTAATTGCAATTGAGCTGCATAAACGATCTAGTTAGTAATTATTCTTCAATGTAAATCATGACAAGGTAAATTTTATCCTTTTAGGACAAGTCAGGGTTCATGATAGTAAAACAAAACATGCAAAAGAGAATAATGTTCTTCCTTTTGTATGGGTTATAGTGTATTCTTAAAGTTGTAGCTACAGTTTGTTGGAAAGTTTTAAATATTTTGCCTTTTCTTTTCTTACGTCAACTATGATTTCGTATGTTATTGAAATTATTTCATTTGTTTAACTCAATAAAGCTTTTTTAAATAAAAGGCTATTATTCAATGTTTGGGATTTTAAAAAAAAATAAGGAGTGAAAAAGAGTAAGATTCAGAGATTTTTCAAAATTATTATTGTTGATGATGTTTTTTGTATATTTGAAGATTTAATCATAAAATTTTAAGTTTTTGGTAAAAATAAATATTATTATCGACTGTTTTGGTATTTAAAAAAAATATTTACCAATCTTTAAGGTTATAAAATTGATTATAGTTACGGTAGGGCTGTTTTGGGCTATTTTGCAGGAAAAAGGAGCTCTGAGGATTTTTTTATCAAAAGAATTCATATAATATTACTTTCTTACGTTTAGACCTAAATAATAAGCAAGGATCTAACAAAATAGACCAAGTGTAACTTATTTAGATATATAAGCCAGCTAGGCCGTAGGTCACAGACCAAAGTTTTGGAGAGCCTTGGCAATTAAATCATTCGAAAGAGAATGTAAAACAACATAATGCTTTCAAATTGTCTTAGAGTGAGCTGAATACTTACAATGTTATTACCCAAGCAAAAAAATGCAAAAAGGGTAACAACCGACAAAGTGAGATATAAATTCGCACGCGACTAAACAGATTGGTTTGCTTAAAGAATTCATACATCGACTTATATGGTTTCACAATATTGAAAGCTAAGGAAAGAAAGTTTATTACCGTGACCTTAAAGACGTAGCTTTGTCATACACCATGAAAATTGGATAGCAAATTAGAGAGTAATAGACAAGTGAGAGAGTGAGAATGAGTTTAGGAGAGTGAGATTTTAGATAAAAGAGATACCATAGGTCATCCTAAATCAGAAAAGTACTAGAGCTATACCCATCGGCTACACTGTCACAAGGATGAGTTCATATTTAGTTACCTTATACGACGTGTGTACTCTTACATTTGCAGTACAGGAGGAGAAAGGTAAAAATCCAGGACCTTCTTTTTTGACTAAATTTCCAAACTGAAGTGAGTGTCTTTAAAAGTTGCAAGAAATTTGATAATGGCTGGATGTGAACGAAAGGTGAGTGCAACTCTTTATAAAAAGCAAATTATAAATTAACTCTTAAAAATGGAAACCAATGGAATTCTACAAGAGTCACCACTAGAATTGAACTTACGGTCGCTTATCTCCTCTTGATCCAGATCCTATCTCTCCGCAGTTTGTACGAGCGTATGAGTGCCTTTGAGGCAAAACTGAACCTGCATCTCAAAAGAGTAAGCATATAGATAATTGTGTAACCTAGTATCAAAAGAGTAAAAAAAAGGAAGAATCATAATAAATTAGGAAAAAGAAAAGAAATGCATGTTGTACTAATTGTAAATTAGTCATATTTTATTACAGTGAAAAATGATTTAATTCACAACAATGACTGTACCCGAGGGAAAGGGATGAAGTTGATCCATCTGAAATAAAAGAATGGATTTTTTTTATCGTAGTAACTTTAGGAGAGGAGAGGGAGGGAGAGTTGCAAAAGTTGGGGAAATATATGTTGAGTGTAATTCGACCTTGGAAAACGAACTAAGAAGAATTATTCGATCGTGATATTTTATGAAGCAAATTTTGTGGTATCCACTTTTTTCTCTTATCATCCCAGCCGGAGAGCCTCACTTGCTACAATGTTGTCGTTGTTGAATATCCAACTAAAGAGGAATCAAAAACTGATCCTATGAGCACTTGGAGTTTAAACTATTGTACACTCACCCAAGTTGCTGAAATCAACAAAGTCTCATTCATAAATCCGCAGGACTACCCCAGACACATGATCCTTATAACAAAAACCAAGGGCAGTGATCGCTTTAAGTTGTTTTAAATGTTTGACAGCACATATGTTATTGAGTTTGGTAAATTTCTCTTTTCTGTCGGTAATATTACTTGGCAGCAACTGAGAATTCACTTGATTCGCACAATGGCTGTAACAGAGGAAAAGCGATGAATATTATCCACATGAATAAAAAAAGGATTATCTTGCTAATGGCGTTAGGGTGGGGAAGAGGAGGGAGAGTTGCAGGAGTTTGGTGCAATATGAGGAATTAGAGTCGAATTTGTAAAACAAACAAATAACACTCATTTGATCGAGATCTTTTGACGTAGCAAATTTTAGGCTCTCAAATGTTGCTCTTATGATTCAATCAGACAAACGACAACCCCCTCAAAAGCGAAATATTTTGATCTTCACATAAAATAACGATGCCAATATTTTTCTTGAAATTTTTAATGGATGAGATGGGTAAGAATATTTTTTAAATAATTTTGATTATATTTCTACTTCCATATGAGATCAGAATGTTAAACTATTTTAGGTGATCTCCCCCAATTGATCTAAACATTATCTTTTTAGTTTAGTTTCGTAAAAAATTTATTACGAAATTTAATTCAATTCCAAATATGTTATATTAATGCTTAAAGGCTATGTTTGCAGTTTAAAATTATATGTTATTCTGAATCTTAATGACTTTCTTGATTAAGCTAAAATATACATATTTTGTAAATTTGTCTTTTAATCTGCAAGGAAGCAACCAAGGTAACATGTTCCATTGTGCAATTCATTCATTTAATATCTAGATTAATTAGAAATGCTTAAAACTTGTTAGTTGAATAGATAGTAAATGAAGATATATTTGAAGGAGGATTAAAGGTCTTGAGCAATAAATCAAATATGGAGAGACAGGGAGAAAGAGAATATGAGACATGCAGAGTGATATAGGCCCATTTTTCTCACGGTGGCAGCCCTTTTATTGTAATCTTATAGCGTTTTTTTCACTTATAGAACTAAGACATTTTCACAAGTTTTTTCCGTCCATTCAACTTAATCTTTTTCCATTTTTTCAACCACCAACAGTTTTTTAAGTATATTGTAGATATATCATTTTAGGGAGATTTCTTCTATAATAACAATAGTATTTGCCATAGAAGTCATTACTTATCCCTATCAAATAATTTATTTATATGATCGTATGGGTTAACTAACTATTGACTTTTTTTTTTTTAATGATTGTATAAATTTGCACTACTTTCTGGAATAGATTCGATATCTTTATGTAGCCTAACCTTTTCAAACCAATCAAACCCTATCGAATTTATCCTAACGAAATTTCACATTAAGACATACAGCCCCCAACGAAGTGTCTCTCACTTTATCCAAACACCAGAAATTAAGTGCCTATAACCATTCTTTTTTATTTAAAGATAATAATTTGGTTTATGAGTGAGACAAAAGGAATCACTTTGATGATTTATTTGCAATGCTTTCCAGGCTGTAACTGCCTTCTGGTGCCTTTTTCCTTCTATATTCCCTCATTTATCAAACCGCTCATTTTTACTTTTTCACAAATTGATTCTCTCATTAGCATTTATGAACATAAAAAGAAACCCAAGTTTAGTACAGATTGCACAAGGTTAGGAAGAGATGCACACGCTTTTTTTTAATCTTCCCTCCTATCCTCCTTAAGTAGTTGGAAAACAAAATAAACACCATAACAATTTGTTAGATTAAGTTAAATTCATTTCAAAACATCAGTCTCAACTTTAGCCCTGGCTCACTTTTTTAAACTGTTCTATATTAAATGCTCCCAAGCATCGTGGAATTTTAATAAACTGACTTCTTCTCGCAAGGGTATTTAGATCACCAGAAGAAAATTTGGGCTTACTCTTTTTTAAGGAGTCAAAAATTAAGGTTCGCCTATCATAAGGTGAGAAAAACTGGAATATACTGAATTAATGCTTAGATAACAATTGTGTTAGGAAGTTATGGGGTTTCAGTTTAGTTAAAAAGAGAAAGGCTGGCGTTGTAAACCCAAACATGTTTCGTTTATGTCTGAAAGAATTAGGCTACAAACTTATGTTAAAATAGGGATGTTGTGTATCATTCAACCGCCTACCTTTTCTGCCGTTCTTTTCCTTCATATGTGGAAATTGGTGGAGCTTAGGTTTATTTGGGTGAATTTGGTGTAGTCACCACTAGAATTGAACTTACGGTCGCTTATCTCCTCTTGATTCTGATCCCTTTCTTATTTTTAATTTGGTAATGGTGAATATTCGCCGCAGCTAATTTCCAGCTCAATATTTTAGGATAGCTTTCCTATTACTTTCCTTTTGCCTCACTGAATTGATTGATTTTAGTTGTTATTTTAAGACAAGAATAAAAATTTGCATTTTTTAGAAAGTTTCTAAATGGAGGGGGCGAATCCAAAACCGATTGTTTATCAACTTTTTCCTGAGGGCGAGCGGGGGTTATGGAGGTGAAGCCCCCATATAGCAACACAAGTAAGATTCAAACATTCATCCAGTAGCCAAGGATATATACGAAAAACCACATACATATATCGGCTTCCAGTAACCAAACACATATACGCATAAGTGAATACATAACGAACGATGAAACACACAGAGATCGTACAATTTGGAACGAAAAACACCAACCCAAAACAGCTGAGTTGCTAATGTAAAAGATTACCAATGGTTTTCTTGCTTCGTATCGGCCAACAAAATTCCTTGTTTAATAAAAAACAAAGAAAACTACGTCAATAGACAAAATAATGACAGGCATATAATAGGCCAGATCGATAATAAACTTGAAAAAAAATAGAAAATACCCTCCATGAAACAACTATTTTTTACCCTTCTTTATAAACATGAACGAAACCCGGGAAAATAAATGGTTAACGCTTTTCATACTTGGGTTCGGTGAACACAATTCCTAGACAAGAGGAAAAAGTAAGTTTATCTAATAAAAAAAAGAAAGAAAACTCCCTGAAAAAAGAAAGTAGTGGCAGGCTATATTATTTATACGAAATCGATAATAAATTTATGCAAAAAACATAGAAAATACGCCAAATACACTAAAATTTACATTTCTTTAGAAACACTAAAAAAGTTGAGAAATAACGGTTGGGATTGGATATTGACAGTGTATAATACAGGGCACTAATTAGCCAGTGGGATAACCACCCAAAACTCAAAATAATACCAAAGTACTTAAAAAAATTGCGCAGGAAATAAGGGTCCGTGAATCTTCAAAATTACCGTGAATTTGTAGTCACTCATAACTTTGCATCACAACAAAATGCTTCTCAGAACTATTAGTTCTTTCCATGAGAGTAGATTCGCTCGCTCCAATTTTCGCCGTTATTCCAAAGCCCGACAGAATGTTCAAAATACCAAAGATAAATGTATCACAAATTTTAGGAAAATTGAAAATCGAAGACTTTTGTGGATATCATAAATTTTCGGCGAAACGAAGGGAATATTTTAGAAATTTTAAGGGAAAAACAATTTTGAATCTAAAATTTAATGCATTTTTTATATAACATAGTTTAAACATTTTCTATATTCAGCTTCTGTGATGTATGTATGTATACAGATTTTAATAACAATAAAGATGAGATTAATGTAAGGTGCTGCTGTACCTTACGTACAAACCTGCCGAGTTAACTAAGATTTTTATTAATTTTCTAATGCGGATCTTTACACCAATAAATTGTGCTAAATAGTCTATTAAAATTTATTATTATAAATAGTTTGTTCATTAATTTAAACTTAGATGAATACTCTTTAATTGTATTTTAAATTTTGTAATAAACCAGATTCGGGTAGTTTTTTCTTCCATCTTGGTTAGTTTGTTGTTTTACTTTTTTTTCATTTTCAAATGGACCACCGATTTTCTTGATTAGAGAGTTTTCCAATTTCCTGGGTGGTAGATTTGTTTATATTTCATTGTATAGTTTGTGATTATTTATTTTTTAAATTGGGTATTTTTCTTGTTTTGGGAGTTTTGCATTTTCGGTAGTCACAATTTTCTATAATTTTCTATTTTTCTTTTGTTACTTTTATTGATTTCCTTTACTTTTTTTTACTGCATTTTGTTTCTTTTCTAGTCTTTTTCGCTACATTAATTCTTTGAAGTAATTCATTTTAAAATTGATACTATATCGGGATAAACTGGGATCAGTCCTTCATTAGAAATTTTTTCACTTCCTATGCTTTATATCAACACCATTTGTTGTATTTTGTCTGACTTAGATTCAAAGTGAATTCAACTACGGGGGACTTCCTCAGTGAACTTGACACTGAGTAGACTGATTCCATCGATTCCAATTAAGTCTTATCTTTCATTTACACATGATTACTCTTCAATCTCTACTTTGTCGATTTCTCTTAGATTTGTTCCTCTTTATTCGTAGTATGATCCTGGAATTTCTTACCCATTTTTCCCAGAATATTCCACGATGGCAGATTATCAGAAACTGACATATGTTTGATACTGTTTTCTGAGGAAGTTATGTGAAATAGATGAGAATGTACCTGGATAACCAATATTACTGACGTACGCAGAGAGAATGCAAATCAAAATTTCAAAGCGAGTGTTAACTCTTTATTTTTGTCAGCCTCTCTTTATGGTTATAAAGACGGGTAAAAAGTAATTGTTTTATGGGTTGTATTTTCCTGTTTTTTCTCAAGTTTATTATCAATCTCTCCTAATATAATGCATGCAACTATTTTGTCTTTTGACGTAGTTTTCTTTGTTTTTCATTAAAAAAAGGAATTGTGGTGGCCGAAAAAAATTATGAAAAGTGTTGGTAATCTCTTACATTAGAGACTCTTGTTTTGGTTGTTATTTTTGGTTCCAAATTAAACGATATCGGTGAGTTTCATCGTTCGCTATTTATTGGGTTATGCGTATATGGGCTTGGTTACTTTAGGCTGGTTTAGAGCCGTACCTGGGTTGCTATATGGGAAAAGGGGAAGCTTATCCCCCCCAAAGCCCGCCGTATTTCCTCAGGAACAAGTTGATAAACGGAAGATTTAGGGTTTGCCCCCCGTCCCATTTAGAAAAGCCTATAAAATGCTAATTTTTATTCTCTTCTTAAAATAACCACTCAAAACAATGAAGTGGATGAGGCAAAAAGAAGGTAGCAAGAAAGGTAGCCCCAAAAATCGCGCGGAAAATTAGGGGCCACGCATCTTCACAATTACAAAATTCAAAATAGGAAAGGGATCAGGAGCAAGAAGAGATAAACGAGCGTAAGTTCACTTCTAGGGGTGACTACACCAAATTCACCCAAATGAACCTAAGCTCCACCAATTTCCCCATATGAAGGTAAACGACTGCAGAAAAGGAAGGCGGCTAAATCATACACAAGATTCCCTATTTTAATATAAACTTTGCAGCCTAATTTTTTCATACATAAACGAAATATGTTTGGGCTTAAAACGCAAACATTTTTCTTGTTAACTGAACTCAAACATCATAAATTCATCACAAATTTGTTACTTACGCATTAATTCAGTATATTCCAGTATGATAGAAAGGCGGATTGAAAAAAAGGGTGTGCATCTCTTCCTAACCTGATGCAATCTGTAATAAACTTGGGTTTCTTTTTTATGTTCATGAATGCTAATGAGAGAATCAATCTGCCCAGAAGTAAAAATGCACGGTCTGATAAATGATGGAATATAGAAGAGAAAGGGGAAAATGCGTCAGAAGGCAGTTACAGCCTTGAAAGCATTGCAAATAAATCATCGAATGGATTCATTTGGTCTCACTCATAAACGAAATTATTATCTTTAAATCAAAAAGAATGGTTATAGGCACTTAATTGCTGGTGTTTGGATAAAATGAGAGACGCTTCGTTGGTGGCTATAGGCAATGTAGATCCCCAACTCGATGTCTTAAAGTGAAATTTCGTTAGGATAAATTCGGTTAGGGTGGATTGGTTTATAAAGATTGGCTACATAATGATAGTATCGAATCTATTACAGAAAGTAGTGCGAATTTGTACAATCATTAGAAAACATTGAGTAAATAGTTAACCTATACGATCATATAAATAAACCATCTTATAGGCATAAATAATGACTTCTATGACTAATACTATTGTTATTATAGAAGAAATCTGCCTAAAATGATTTAACTACAATATACTATAACCTGTTGGTGGTTGTAAAATGGAAAAAGATTAAGGTGAATGGACGGAAAAAACTTGTGAAAATGTTTTATTTCTATAAGTGAAAAAAACGCTGCAAGAGTACTATAAAGGGACTGCCGCCGTGAGAAAAATCCAGCCTAAAACTTTGACGCTCTTGACTTGATCCATTCATCCCCGCTGTCTGTCTACCTCTGTCAGTCTGCATGTCTCTCATTCTCTTTCTCCCTCTTTCTCCATATTTGCTTTATTGCTCAAGACCTTTAATCCTCCATCAAATATCTCTTTATTTACTATCTATTTAACTAACAAGTTTTAAGCATTTCTAATTAATCTAGATATTAAATGAATGAATTTCACAATGGAACATGTTACCTTGGTTGCTTCCTTGCAGATTAAAAGACAAATTTACAAAATATGTATATTTTTGCTTAATCAAGAAAGTCATTAAGATTCAGAATAACATATAATTTTAAACTACAAACATAGCCTTTATGCATTAATATAACATATTTGGAATTAAAGTAAATTCCTTTATGAATTTTTTACGAAACTAAACTAAAAAGCACGGTCTTCAGACACAAAAAGGGTTTAGTCTACATACACGCAAATACTTAAAAAGAATATCTGTAAATTAAAAAGATAATATTTCGGACAATTAAGGGAGTTCACCTTAAACAGTTTAACATTCTGATCTCATATGGATGTAGAAATATAATCAAAATTATTTAAAAAATATTCTTACCCATCTCATCCATTAAAAATTTCGAGAAAAATATTGGCATCGTAATTTTATGCAAAGATCATAATATTTCGCTATTCAGGGGGAGGTCGTTTGTCGGATTGAATAATAAGAGAAAAAGTCGATAGCATAAAATTTGCCCGGTCAAAAGATCTCGATCAAATGAGTGTTCTTTGTTTTTTTACAAAGTCGACTCAGATTCCTCATATTGTCACCAAACTCATGCAACTCTCCCTCCTTTTCCTATCCCTTAAAGCCATTACCAAGATAATGACTTTTTTTATACATGTGGATAATATTCATCGTTTTTCCTCTGTTACAGCAATGGCTGCAAATCAAGTGAATTCTCAATTGCTGCCAAGTAATATTACCAGCAGAAAAGAGAAATTTACCAAACTTAATAACACATGTGCTGTCAAACATTCAAAACAACTTAAAGCGATCACTGCCTTTGGTTTTTGTTTTAAGGTTCATGTGTCTGGGGTAGTCCTGCGGATTTATGAATGAGACTTTGTTGATTTCAGCAACCTGGGTGAGTGTACAATAGTTTAAACTCCAGGTGCTCATAGGATAAGTTTTTGATTCCTCTTTAGTTGGATATTGAACAACGACAATAGTATAGCAAGTGAGGCTCTCCGGCTAGGATGATAAGAGAAAAAAGTGGATACCACAAAATTTGCTTCGTCAAAAGATTCCGATCGAATAACTCTTGTTGGTTTGTTTTCCAAGGTCGAGTAACAGTTATCATATTCTCCCCCAACTTTTAAAACTCTCCCTCTCTCTCCCCTCCTAAAGTTATTACGATAAAAAAATCCCTTCTTTTATTTCAGATGGATCAACTTCATCCCTTTCCCTCTGGTACAGCCATAGTTGTGATATAAATATTTTCTTACTCTACTAAATTGGCTAGTAAAATGAGAAGGGAGAGGAGATGAAGTAGGGGATGCTGTTATTACATTTACACAAAATGATAAGGAGGAAAGGAGGAAGTGGTGGGCAGAGGCAGTGGTAACAATGGTGGCCTTGATAATTGATCTTATACCATTAGATTTGGTATTAAATTCATCCTTAATTCATATATGCAAACATTCCTATTTTTACAATTTAATCCGTCAACTTGACGTAAATTTGATATTTGCGGGTTAAATTAAAAATCGGTCGATTTACCAAAGTTTAAGAGAAAATAGCGGCCAAACTTTACCCTAATCGAATCTATTCTTGTGGTCAATTCGGTAGATGGGAGTTTTATTTCTTTGGAAAATGTCAGAAATCTGGCCAGATACTCGTATTATTCTACGTAGTGGATCTTAAATAAAAATTTTATTAATCTAACCATAATTGTTTTTAATAGAAACGAAGTGGTTGTGTCGCCTCTTTTTATCGATGTAAGAGTGAAAGTTGTGAGATTAGTAGCTAAATTTTAATAAATTTTAATTTAAAGTAAAAGATTGAAAAATTGATCATTCTCTTCCATGTCTGAACTTTGGGGGGAAAATCTACTGGATTCTGAACTATACCTTTACGTTCCTTTGAAATTATAAAAATCATCATGGCTAAACTATTTATGCTAAAGCCTAATGCTGATTCTCACTAGCTAGTAAATTATCTAATTATTTTTTTACTCTTCCTGTAATGGGATCATTAGAATCCCATGACTTGCTCAAGTTTTCCCCAACTACTCAAGTAAATAAGGGAAACCAGATTTCTCCACTGTGACAAAAGAAACGTTAAAACCTATCCCTTATTTTTCCGATATGAGTGTTTAAAAAATTAGGGGGTTAATTGGTTTCAAGTAGCTCAAACGTCTCTACTTTCTCTCACTTTTCTGCCATGAAAATCATGGTGTAAGGAGAATTGTGGTGGAGAACTTATCTTAAACAATCTGCTCTCATTTTCGTCTTGCATTAGATGTGGTATACTCTGGTAGAATTATATTGAATACAGAAGCAAATCCCTTCGAAAATCTGAAAAGATTTATAAATTTAATTTAAGTAATGGTTTCATAAAATATGATCTGACTAATTCCACTAATTCATGTGAATAAAATGATACCCTAAACTCCATTACATATAATACATAGGACGATGAGTCGACCTCATGCTCATACAAAAAAAAAATGAAATTGCCTTTGATGCAAATAAGACGATTCAATTGGGGGCTAATACTAGCTCCTACCCTTCTAAAGCGTTTCCACTATGTTAAAATGGGTAAATTATTGGATTTGTAAACCAAAGAGGATATTTGACACCTCGATAGCAAGAATCTATCCCTTCAAATGCCCCCAAAGAAAAGTCTATTGAAGCATAGGTTAACTATGATTTTTCTGATATGTTGTGAACTGTGTACCCGCATCTGCATAGATCTCTTGCTTATGTATGTCGGTCGTACCTGTTCTAGAGAGTTGCGGCAAGTCTCTGTCCTCCCCAAGTAAACTCCTCTTTCTACTCAAGCTATAGAGCTTCCAACAAAATTTCTGATCCACCATTTTCACTATTTCCTAGATAAATATTATAATAACCTTTCTGGAGGAGATGGTTTCGTTGTATTAAGACCGTCGTACTACCTATGATAATATGGGCCTTAAATTTATTTGAAACATGGTGGCTTTGATTGCATATAAACAAATCACTTTTCAGCAATCGCTTTCAGTAATATCACTATCTCGAGTCTACTTCCTTCACATTTCTCTTCTGAATGTAAGAATTCAATAATAAAAGTAATTTTATATGGCGAATTTCAGGACTCTTGGACTTCACAAGGCGTTAGCCATCAACTAGGAATGGCCTAATAGAATAAAGTGAGTTTTCAGAGCCCACATGGAAGCGCCAGGCAAGGAAAATAAGCATATAAAAGCACGCATTCCATTTCAGTGTGTGAGAAATTCCTCTCGATATCTAATAGAATAACGCTGCTCTTGCCATATTAGTCGAGAAATGAAATTGATCAAAATTTTCTTTACTTCCTAGGTCGTAACTGATGTTCTTTCCGCAGAGGTTATTAATAGCACTCTCCGGGATGTGCTCAGAGCTGCCTTGATAATCTTTTTAGGTAAAAGAAAGGTTGAATGAATAAATTTTGCCTTGATTAAACTCACGGGTCTTTATTGGAGGTAATTTTCTCTAATCTCATAAAAAGCAGAAAATTGTAGAGCTATGATTAGATTCTCAATAAGTAACAGCCCTCTAATTTCCTTTCTAACACAAGAAGAAATAATAAGTTGAAGTTTTGGGAGGAAAGAGGTAGGAACTTGTAATGGCCAGCAATATTTTTTTCACATTTGCATCGAATAAATAAAACTAGACAGAGAACCTAAAGTAGGTAATAAACATTTCTTTTCGCCTGGGGCATAAGTAATAGACACATCAATGTCGGAAAACAAGTGAAGAACTTGAAGATCGTTGAGACCCACGTGATTTTTAATACTTTCATTGGTATTAAGAATTTTGACCCCGATACCTTGTTTATTAAAACCAATGTCACTTCTAAACCTAAAGTAGAGGGATATTTTTAACTCGGTTTGTAATAAACTCGAGACTGAGATCGTACACAGGATCTGAACATTCCAGGATGTATGTAAAAAGTTTTGTGCCTTTGAATTTTGCCAATCTATTGCAATTAAGATATTTTTGTTTCGAAATTAATGTTTTTTTATTAGTTAAATTATAATTGTTTCACAAAAAATGGTCATTATCTTGAATGCATTCATTTAGTTTGAAAACGGATACGTGCTAACATTTTCACTTTCAACGAGTAGAAGGATAAAGAAAGGGATGGTAGTGAATGTGTAGAGAGCTCAAGTGAATCTAGTCGGAACCTTAAAAAATCCCTGTTCGATATAAATTATTTATCTGATTCGTCAACACTCTTCAGAATCGTTCAAATTCTTATTTCTAGACGAGTACATTTTAACTTTTCAATCATTTATTATTCAGCTCCTGCGAAGATAAAATTTGGCTTTCTTCATTAAAATCTGGTCCATGTAGGTATATATGTTACATATTAAATAGCAGAGGCAAAAATACATCAGATATTTCAAAATAACAAATCTCATCTTGAGGGAAACCTTTAAAGTTGCAAATAAATACTATTTTTTTCAGTGATTCTTATAGATTCGAAGCCTGTCACCTCAAACATTTCTTATTTAAATAGGTTTCTTTTTTTCTAATCCTATTAAACCTGAAAGTGAAAACTATTTAGAAGCATTGGAAAGCATTGTCATAATTAACTTAAAATTTTCTCCTTTATAATTCCTCAAAAGCATCGGTTCTTTGAGCCTTATTAATGACAAACTTAAAATTAGAATTTTTTCACCATGTATGTAGTTTCACCAGTCTAATCGATCAAGAAGTGAAAGCATAACAGAATGATTAATTTCATAATGACATTTACAAAGTCACTTTTTGAGAGTTTATGTATTAGAGCTGTTACAACGACGTTTGTTGAACTCAGTAGCTTGAAGGAGATAGTCGCCAGGACGTAAGAGGTTCCAGAAGTAACTAGGATCCAATTTGCAGTGTGTTCAGGTGGAAAGGTAATTTTGGGCCAATGAAATCAAC
The DNA here is from genome assembly GCA_963969495.1 of Ceratothoa steindachneri. NCBI lineage: Eukaryota > Metazoa > Arthropoda > Malacostraca > Isopoda > Cymothoidae > Ceratothoa > Ceratothoa steindachneri. Next base: position 36,223,566 of record OZ018326.1, on the reverse strand, counting down.
CAGAGTGGTCTTATCTGTAACTTTCTGAAATAGAGGCTTTCATGCTCTAAAGCTATCTGGCCTCTCAGTGCGATGTATCTAGGCAGCAATATAGTGTGTCAATGTGTTACTCAATCTACTGGGAAACAAAGTACATGGCAAAATATCATGCGTTAGGTACCATTTGTTTTCCATCTTACTTAGTACTGTATCCGATAGTTCTAGATCAGTTTTCTTGTACTTCAATTTGTTCTGAATTAAACTATTTTGATTCACAGGAGAATTGCCAGCAGATATTGTCACATTTATACAGGATAGTAGTAGAAGAGCGCAAGGAATGTGATAAGTCTTTAAAGATTTCGTCGTACTCAAGTTGATCTGCACTGATCATAATTTTCTTGGACTCCAAGTTTCTAGCAATCCATCCGGCATGCGTAATTGTGCTTCGTTGACTTGAGTGAATACCTCGATGAGGTCATCTTCCAAATTCCACTCTGTCAATTCAGTCATTTCACTTTAGTTATTTCCTAGAAGTCTTTCCGGTGTTAGACTATCATTGAGTATTTCTTCGATCTTCATTTGTTTCTTCAGGTACTTGATATTGATACCGGTATCTTCCAATTTCCTTGGAGGTTCTCGTCCAACATCCTTAAGATGCTATAGCAGGGATATTATGGCACTTTCACCCATCTTAAAAGTTTCTCCCAAACTTCTCCTAATAGTAATTACAGGAGGTGCTGTCGGCAGGCTAAATAAAACAACTTTATATTCCGCATATTCTCTTCTATTGGGTTGGAAATAAAGTTCACTCACAAACTATTATTATAAGCTTATTAACTACAGAATTATCCAGAGTGTGCAAATGGTCAATATCTTGTGGTCTAGTTTTTCCTAGGCCTCGGTTGAAAGTACATAGTGATGTTGTATCTAGGCAGAATAGGTCACTATTCACCCTCAAGCGAACCCTAGGAAAACCTAGGCCATTAAAAGTAACATCCTACTCTTTTAGTGTAATATTAAATGTCCGGCCTAAACGCTGCCGAATCGCAACGTCGAATGAAACAAGCAATTCTAGAAGACACAATAAGTCGTAGCATAGGCTACGATTGGTTTAAGATCTTTCAGCGTGGCAAAATCTATCTACAAAATTAGCCAAGAACTGGTCTCCTCTCACTTATTAAACTGCACCGTTTGTATCAAAGCTGATCTATATCTGACATCACGCGAGCTGACTGAAAATATTAGTTTCAGTCATACAACGATTTTGCTTCATTTAGAAACTGAGCAAAGTCAGCGAACTAGAAGTAAGGATTTCACGTAAATTGATCGACTTCGACCTTCACCGCCGCTTAGACGCCTGCCTGAAAATACTGAACAATGTGGTAACTGGAGAGGAGAAATGGAGTCTTCACTCAAACATTGCAATAAATTGAGCTGGAAAGACAAAGGTATACCTGCACCTCATCAGGTAAAAGCCGACCTACATCAAAAGAAGCTTATGGTTTGTGTCTGATGGAATGAGATGAGAGTGATTTCCTAGGAAATGTTGGAACGTATTCATCCCTATCGTAGCTCAATTATACACTCAACAACTGCGCCTGGTGGAATATGATATTGCGAGAAAATACCAGATTTTACTGGTCATGTTTCATCATGATAACCCTAAACAATCCGTTGCAAATGATACCTATAAAAAATACCTGGAGCTGGGTTACGAATTTAACTCTCACCCACCGTAGTTGCCAGCGCTGGTACCAAAAGACTACATCTAAATATGTATATATTCATGACATTGTAGAATTCCTGAATTTTAAAACGTTCGCAAAGGATTAAGAACAGAAAACTGCAGTTGGAGGCTTCTTTGATGCCCTACCAATTAAAATTTTTCAACCAATTCATAGATGCTCTACTTATCTCGTCGTTTGAAGAAGGTGTTGGAAAAAACAGTGATTACATTGTTCTTTTATGTTTCTTTTACTGCATTGTTTCGTTGAACATCATGTAAAGCCTCTGATTGAGAAGGAGTAGAATAATTATCAATGATTGGTACACACAATAAATTTTATTCACTGTAGCGAAAGTTGCAAATGTTCTGTTACAACTGGGTTTTTATCTTTTGAGAGATTTACTTATACTCGTATGATAGAAAAAGATCCGTCAAATTTTTCTTTACAAGCACGCGTCATAACAACGTTTTTACAAACGTATTAAAAAGTAATAAATGCAAGTGGAAAGAATCAAGATATCTGCTTTCATGCGTGCGATCCACAACAAGTACAACATTTCAAAGCGGCTTAAAGTCAACCTGCTGACCACCCGGACCGTCCTGAAGATTCTCAAGAACAAAGAAGACATCGAAGATCTACATTTCCAAGTACACCTTAGGTTGTCAAAGTTTAGCTGCGAGAAAGGCCTTTGAAATTACTCCGAAGGTCAAAATGACTGCGCTCGCGAAGAATAACAAAATCTCACTTACCATGATGTGTAGAGCCGTAAGGTAGGCGGGCTGCTAGAGCTTAAGGTTAAATAGAAAGGACTCTGCCCACCCACTTTCTAAAAAAACAATGGGTCTTTGTGTATCTTAACTATTAAGGGGTCCTTTGTTGAGTGCGTCGTAACGATTGTAACAGGATTTTTTCAATACCGAGTATGAAGGTAGAGTAATTACTAGCACAGCTAAAGTAAGAGGTTCATTGTAAGTTAGCATACAGTGGGCAGTTTATACAGGGATTTGTCTAGAGGCTTTATTGAGTATGATATGACAAAGTTTTCAACACTCCCAGTATTCCACATGAACTGCCTCATATTATGTTGCAGCTATAAATAGTGCAACATTTTAAGTCAGTTATTGCCAAATACATGCTAAATTTTACAATAAACTTAAACTAAAACTATTAGTTACGTTCAACAGAACTAGTAATATTTGTTATTTTCTATGATGGAATATTTAATTTCATGAAAACTCATAAGTATTCGTAGAGCATTATTTCTCTCTCTTTCTTCTCTCTTGTTAACTGTCTGTTGCTCTGTACTTCTAATCACAATATTTCTCATGTAGTTTCTTAAAGTGCTTCATGACGTTGAGCGTAGTAAATCTCTGGTTCATAGCCATCTTCCTGAAAACTGAGGCCTTGGTCGGTAACCGTAACGTCCTGACATTTTGGCGGTGTAACCCTATTACTTACCCCCCTTCTCTCACCTCACCTTGAAGATTACCAGAAAGGTCTCCCACAACCACAAAATGCACGTATCATCAAATTTTGGGTCCGGCGAGCCTAACATTGGTTAAATCAGCAATATTTCCCCTAAGAGTTGGTATTTAATTTCACCCCATAGACAAAATTAGTTGAGCGTCGACCAAATGTCAGACGGTGCCTTTAGGGCTGAAGTAAAGACGCTTGGAGTAGAACCGTTAGAGGAAGAGTCTTAATTCCAAAGAGCTTATCCCCCCTCCTTCCCCTATCCACAGTTGGTTGGTGAATTTAATGCTGATAACTGTAAAAGACAGGGAGATCGAGTTAGTAGTCGAGACAACGAAGTCCGGCTAGAGGCCCGGCAACCAACGAAAGGGACAGAGAAGAAGCTCATCCAGTGCCAGTTCTTGGGGGTCACACCGAAAATTAGCAGCTTGTCTCAGGAATATCGAGTTTGCAATCGAGACAACGAAGTCCGGCTAAGTGCCCGGCACTCCTACGAAAGGAACATAGAAAACCCCATGCTGAGCCAGTTCCTTGGGGTCAAATCGAAATTTAAGTTAGCTAGTATTGAGAAACAAGCTCAGTATCTCTTGTCAGGGAAACTCCTATCCCAGTTTACAACAAAAACCCGAGATAGTCCTCGCCATTGAGGAATACCCCAAAGTGAACTTCTTCAAACACTCCCCATTTGTATGTAAAAGGATTCACTCGTTTGTTCCTTGCTCGTCAGTGCGAATTATTCCAAGATTAACCAGAAGATGGGCAGAAGCATACTTTCCCTGTCCCGTTTGTGAAATCATCTTCCCAAGACAATGTATTAACTACATCCGTTGCCCATACCGAATTCATCTGTGGTTATATAATCCTATTCCTGCGTCAGACAAACATCTGGAAGGTCTGGAAATACGTCCACCTATCTGCCCGCAAACAACATTCTTGCGTCTACCTAAAAATTGAGGCCAAGTTTAGTCTCCAACTAGATTCCCTGTGGTTGTATCTTTAAAGCTAAATAAATTCCATTATCTTTTTTGTGAAGGTAAATTAGCATTCAATATTAAAGTGAGCTTTGCGTCAACCATTACTGTATATTCATTTATGTAATTTAGTAAGTCTTACTTAAGCTCTTTTAATACATAACTGTGTAGTTTGTTTCGCTAGATTTCATTTTTTGTTCATGTTTAAATTAAAGGTTTAGTTTCTTAAAGTATTTAATTCAATACTCGAAACGCTGAGCATGGCACTAGAGCCCCTTAAAGACTAAAATAACGTAATAATAATAAAATATACCACTTTTAGAAAAAACTTATTCAGGGAGTGTTTAGGAAGTACGTAACAAACCTATACCGGGGCACACCACCACTAGTTACTTGCAATACCACGACACAAGGTTTTGATCCTTTTGACTTCCCTGCACTTTGCCTTATTTTCTGAAGAATCTGAAAATAATGGAATACCCGTATATTGGTTGGAATCTGGAAACACTGATCAATGCTAATAGGTATACGAACAGCAAATTTTCAAGAAAAATCTGTTAGATATCCCAATTCATAACTACCTGTGCACAGTATGTAGAGATTCTCAGATATCAATAGTACCCCCATTAAAGCTTCTTCAGCTCCTAGTAAAATTTCTTTGTAAAATTATAACTTGCAGAGGATTTTTATTTTCTCGGATTGAGTTTCTGTTATTTCCTGAAAAATGATAGATAACTAATATTATCAATTATTATTACTTATTCCTTTTAAACTCTTTATTTGACACTCAATTTGTTGTTACATCTAATTTAGATCAAACGTTAAAGCACAATATAGGATTCATGGACGCCGGAACTTTTGATTTAGGCTTAATTAATGGCATAATATTTTACGCTGGATGCTGCAATGCTTTCCAAAATCCTGTGTTAAAAGTATTGTGATTTCAGTCTTTTTAAGGTCTAAAATCATTTGGAACCTTACAGATAATGCGTTCTAGAATATTTACATCACAAATCACCTTGCGCAAAACGTTGCAAATTTTTAATTCAAGTGGGCTATCATAGTAAATAATCTCCAGTCCGAAGAGACAAAGCCCTTCGCAGTGAGAAGCAAATATATTTCTACATTGTCCTAATCAATAAGCAGTAAAGAATAAAACATGTATAAAGGCCACAAAATATCCGAGACTCAATATAACGCGAGAAAACTATATTTGAAATAGGAAATAACTCGAAAATTCTCAAAGGTTATTTTGAAAATCAATTTCTCCCGATTAGGTTTTCTACTTAGTAAATAGTCTGTTAACTTTGTATTTTCAAAAAGCTGATGTTCAAAACTATTTTCGCTATTTTTTAACATTTCCTTTTTGAAAAAAGTAGCTTTAAAGAGTATTTTATAGTTAATTAAACTAATGGCCGCATGCTTTCCCTGTTTTTCTCAACTCACATATGGATGATTCAATATCCTCTTATGTAATTTAGTTAAAAGTTTAAAAGATTATATTGGTTTTAAAGAAAAAATGATTTATTTAATTATGGTGCCATTTTTTTTCAGAAAATGAAATATATATATACATAACCGTATATTTTTAGAATCTGATTCTTTTAAAATACTCGAATTTAATTAAAAAAATTTGGAAAAGTAAACTGGTAGGAATTTCTGGTTCATTCTTTACCCCCTCCCTACCCTATTCCCATCTTTCTTCCCACCCTTCTC